>PVLC010033848.1:0-17246 GCA_004027655.1 Graphiurus murinus | reverse complement strand
AAATGTTTTAGCTGGGCGTGGTGGCGCACACTTGTAATCCCAGCATTTGGGAGGCTGAGACCAGAGGATCCAGGTTGACGGCCAGCCTCAGCTACCTAGTGAGGCACTCCACAACTAAGTGAGACTCGGTTTCAAAATAAAGAATAAAAAATAGGGCTGGGGGTATAGCTTGGAGGTAGAATGCCCCTGAGTTCAATCCCCGGTACCGAAAAAAAAAAAAAAAAAAAAAAAAAGAATAAAATGTTTCAAACCAGGTACATTGGCACACATCTGTAATCCCAGTACTTGGGAGGCTTAGACAGGAGATTGGAGGTTTGAGGCCAACCTCAGCAACTTAGTCAGACCCTTACCAACTTAGTAGAGACTCTATTTCAAAATAAAAAATAAAAAGGGGTAAAGGTAGAATGCCCCTGAGTTCAACCCCCATTAGCATAAATAAATAAACAAAGAAACAAATAAATATTTTCAATGTAAGCATTGTTTCTTTACTTTTCATATGTAGCATCATTGAAAACACTTATAATTCAGAAATATTTATACATGATTTACTTACAATAGGTTAGCAGGATACAAATTGAATTTATTTTCTCAAATGCGATATGAGTTAGAATGGAAGATTACCATTCTCACGTATGATGCTAGATTTATATGCAACTAGGCCTTGCAATGCCCAGATACTTGGGCAAACATTATTCTATTTGCTTCTGTGAGGTTGTTTTTGGATGGAATTAACATGTAAATCAGACTGAGTAAAAGAGATTGTTTTCCGTAATCTGGATTGGTTTATCCAATCAATGAAAGGCTTGAGTAGAGCAAAAAAGCTGAGCTTTCTTTGAAGAAGAGAATTCCTCCTGCCTGCCTTTCTTTAAGCTGGGACCCAGCTGAAATTCTGGCTCTTTCTGGGTCTCAATTCTGCCAACCCTCAAAGTGGAACTAAACGATTGGCTTTCCTAGGTTTGGTTTAGGGTCTTTGGACTTGGATTAGAAGTTCTCCATCAGCTCTCCTGGGTCTCTAGCTTGCTGACTCATTCTGAAGATCTCTTGACTTTCCAGTCTTCATAACTGCATGAGACAGTTCCTTATAACAAATCTCTTTATCTATCATCATCATCATCATCATCATCATCATCATCATCATCATCAGTCAATCATCTGCCTATCATCAATCTATCTAATCTTATTGGTGCTATTTTTTTTTTTTTAGAGATTCTGACTAAGGACTTCATCTGATTTGTGGTATAGAGAGCTCCAAAATAATGATTGTGATAATTAGACTAGGATTTAGTGATATTATCCACAAAATATTAACATTGACTTAGGGTTAGTGATATTTTAATATGTCCCAGACTATATGATGTTCAGATGACTAGCCATAATGCTGGTAAGTAAATGTGCATTGATATTTAGTGCAATAAAGCTAACTTCATAAAGGGTATTAAATCTTAAAGGCATTTAATTAAACTCTCACTGTGTAAAGTAGAAAATGCTGATAGTAAATAATATCTTTGTTTGCATTTTGCACAGACTAGCAGACAGAGGCTTCTCTATAATTCTTTGTTAAGTCATTTTGGAGTTTCTTTTCATTTAATCCTTACCTTAATTATATGTTTAAATTTTTTCCTGAAGCTTTGAGAAATTTCAACTATTTTATGGTGATTTAGCTAGGTAATATTTCACCTAAGAAAACAGAATATAATCAGAGATAGTGAATGCCAATAAGAACAAAAATATTTTAAGAAAACCTGTTACCAAGATTTGTATTGTACTTACTTTTCTGTCTAAGAATATTCTTTTTAGACATGGGTTTCTTCTCTAAAAAGAACTCTTTAACAAGTGCTGCTACTACATGTAAAGAAAAATTACATGCTAACCCAAATTTCAATAAAAATTATAGAAAATTTCTCATTAATTCTTTATAATTTTTTAAGAATTTGTTAAAGACTCTTCCTGAGTGAATCTCATTTTCTTCATTATTTAAAAAAAATAAAGGGCTGGAAAAAATGACATCCAAAAATTGTCAGAAACCTTCAAGCTAAAAGCCACCATGGCAACAAAGTCATCTTCTAAAGAAAGTGTCAGAAATTGTTCATATTTTATTTGATGAATTAATATAGCTGATTAACATTGTAGGATGGGGGAGAACAAAACATTAGCAGTGCTGAAAGGAACAACAGGGAGGAAAACACCAAAATGAAAGGGAACTAATGAGGTATTTCAGGTCAATGAAATCACAAATCACAGCAACACAGTTTATATTTACTTCACCTACGGTTTATTCCATTTGTGCAACAGAATCACCACCTAAATGTAAACTTTTAGCTAATGATTTTGACAGAAAAAAACAGAAGTTGTGAAATCAAATCTAAATATGAAGTTTTTAAAGATTCCTCAGAAAACTAAAAATAGAACTAACATATGATCCTGTTATACTACTCCTGGATATATGTGTAAGGAAATGATGTCAGCATATGAAATAGACACTTGCACACCCATCTTTACTGTGACACTATTGACAATAGCCAAGATATGGAGAATGGGTAAGGAAAATATGGCATATATACACAATGGAGTACTAATTACTCAGCCACCAAGAAGAATGAAATAATGTCATTTTTAGGATGAAACTGGAGGACATCATATTAATCAAAATCAACCAGACAGAAAGATGAGTATGATATGTTTCCTCTCAGATGTGGAAACAAAAAGAAAATTAAAAAGAATACACTGAAAGTAGAAGAGTGACTATTAGGGACTGGGAAGGTTTGGGGGAAGAAAGAGGACAAGATAGAGTTAAAGAGAGTCAGCATGATCAACAAACAACACATCTATGTGTGAAAATGTCACACTGAAACCTATTAATGTGTATAATTAATATGTCTTAACAAAAAGAGAGACCCCTATTATTTTGTATAAAGTGGTGCCCTTCTAAATCTCAACCATATTGCATGTCTTCAATGAATGAAATTAGAATACTTATAATATGAATTAAGTAGGATTTGATATTATTGAAGCAAGGACACTACAAGTTGCTTGGAAGACTTAACAAATTTTCACTGGAGAGTACGTTCAACCAACTTTTTATGGTGAAGAATGAATACTCTCTCTCTCTGTGTCTATTACATGTCTATCTATCATATGTCTACAGACATATCTTTATCTATCTCTCTGTGAAGTACACATATATGAAGGACATGAGCTTAGGATACAAGAGAGAAACTTACAAAACAATATATATATATATTAAATATATATATATTTGCTAGGGCACTCAGCAATAAAAGTCATAATTAATATTCTTGGAATATCCATTATACTTAGAGATTTTTAAATAAAATATTTAATTATTGCCTTTTAATATTTATTTTGTTATAAAATTAATAAATAAGAATTTTTTTTGGTACTGGAGATTGAACCCAGGGACATTCTACCTATGAGTTACACTACCAGCCTCATTTTATTTTTTTTATTTGGAAACAGGGTCTCACTAAGTTGTAGAGGACCTTGCTAAGTTGCTGAAGCTAGACTCAAACATGCAATCCTCCTGTCCTCCTGTCTCAGCCTCCCAAGTACTGGGATTACAGGCATGACCACCACATCTGGCTTTTTGTTTTTCAATTTAAATAGTTTGAAAATTCCTCCATGGGTATGGGGGTGGAGAGGAGAGGAGAGGAGAGGAGAGGAGAGGAGAGGAGAGGAGAGAGAGAGAGAACATTTCAATGTTCAGTGAGAGGCTAGAAAATTTGGTACCTCTCTGTCCTTACTATGTTCTCATAAAAGGGAAAATTGCTAAAGTTTATGAAACAAACATCATTGACCAACACACACAAAAAATGCTAAGTTTGAATGGGGAACTTTCTACTAAGGTATGGAAGATTCTATGACTTATTATGACCTAATATTTGAAAAATAGCATGTCTCATAAATCAGCTTAACTTTCTGCAAAAATCATATTACATCAGTATTTTGTTTATATACTCAAATGTCTAAAGTGACTTTCACTCAGGTTTAGCTCATGTTCTTATGGAAATACTGCTAAGGGTAGAGGGTAAAGAAACAAAGAAAAATGCTATTATGCTCTTTCTTTTGCTTCAATAGCCTGCCCCCTGAAAACAAACACAGTAGAGACACAGATCCAGGCTCAGGTGTGCTCATGTGTGCCTTTGAAAAACGTTCTAGCCCAGTGTCCCTATCCTTTGGAAATCACTGTTGCAACAGAAACTCTAGTGAATAACTGCGAGAAAATGAACACTCATTTTAACCAGAAATGCAAAGAATACACACACAATTCTTGGGGGATGTGTTAGTGGGGATTGAATTTAGAGATGTTCTTCCTCTGATCTACACACTCGACTTTTTTTTTTTTTTAATTTTGAAACAGAATCTCACTAAGTTGGCTGAGGCTGTCTTTAAACTTGCAATCCTCCTATCTCAGCCTCTTAAGCACTGGGAATGCAGATGCGTACCATCTTGGCTACAAGAAAAACCATAAAAGCAAACAACTTGTTTTCTGATATGCCCCCTAGATCAATTTTCTGAATTCTTTTATAATGGGATGGTCACAGTATTGGGTAAAATCTGATGACGCCCTTTCATGTAGATAAGGATGTATTTTAGTATGGTCAGAAAATATAAAGGAGCTGATTGGGATTTTTCAAAAGTATTTATGAGTTTGCTTATGGAAAGATTATAAACAAAATTAATTGCCTTGACCAAAGTTCTTTTTAACAAGACTGTCAAATCAAAGTCATGTTCTGATTAGGAGCTATTCAGACCATATTTCAGGTAAAACATAATTGTAATACCTGAGTACAAAAATAAAATTGGTCCTCCATATTCTAGGGTTATATATTTGTAGGGTTAACCAGCCTCAGATTGAAAATATCCAGAAAAAGATATATCTGTAGTTAATATATACACTTTTTTACATTGCCATTCTCCTCTAAACAATACAGTATAAAATCTATTTACAAAGCATTTACATTGTATTAGGTATTGTAAGTAATCTACAGATGATTTGATACATACAGGAGGATGCATATAGGTAATATGCAAATACTAGGCCATTTTATAGTAGGGACCTGAGCATCTGAGAATTTTTATATATTCAGGGATTTCTGGAATTATTCCATTCATGTATATAGAGGGGTGACTGTATCTGCTTTTGCATTCGAGGGTCTTATTTTGAGTATTCTAAATAGAAATAATGGACAATTATTTAACTCTTCCTCAGGAGATTGGATTATTGAATTATGTTATTTTATGCAGTATCACTGGTCCTTACTTCAGAGACAAAATTTCTGAATTAAGGAAGCTAGAGCAAGAAAACTGAATTAAAAAAAATTCTTGGTTTCCTTCATAAAAATAAACTAGCCATTTGTAAGAATGTGGTACAAATAAAACTCTCCACATCTAGTGAAGGATATTAGCTTTTTGGCAAGCTGTGTGTTGATATCAGTTAAATCTGAACCTATGCAAATCTCATATCCAGCATTTATACCTGTAGATATATGAATATCAGGAGTTTGTACACATTGACACTAAAGGCATGTCCTAAAATATTCACATTTTTAATAGCTTCAATACAAAAAGTAATCCAAATATCAACCAAGAGTATAGTAGATAAACTATATTTTATACTAAAAGGATACTATAAACAATTTAGGTGAATAAGTTACTGCTACATATAAACAATACAGGCAAATCTCTCAAATATAACATAGACCGAAAGAAGCCAGACAATTTTTTAATATATTGTACAGTTCCATTTATATAAAGTTTTAGAGGAAACAAAACTAATTAATAGAGAAGTCAAGACAATTATTAGTTTTAGGGAAGAAGATTTAAAATGGTTGGAATATAGCATAAGATAATTGTGGTACTGATAATACCCTATTTCCTGATCTGAGTACCATCTACCATGATGTGTTTACTTTGAGAAAAATTCATAAAGTGGTACACTTATTATGTGTGCATTTTTCATTATATATGTAGAATGTCAGTGAATATATTTTCTTAAAAACAGATGCATTATAAGAGACAGAGTTCCCATAAGGTAACATGCAGTGATACAGGTGGAGATGTAAGGTCAGAAAGAAACATTATTCTAATGGAATTTGACATGTTGGTAAAGAAAATAAGGTCATTGACAAATTTTAAAATCATTACCAAGACTTTTGGCCTAGCTAAGTAGCTTAGACCAACCTTCATGGTGATAACAATTATACTCAATTTCTGAAGAAAAAACCTATCTGAAGGCACTAGAGAATGTCCAAAAGCAGACAAATGCCAGTAACAAACTGACATTTGGTAGAAGGAAATCCAGGTGTACTGTTTTTCAACTGATGGCAGGCTCTAGTCATTATCATCGAGGGCAGCTGCAATCTCAATAAAAAAATCCACAATCTCCCTAGTTTGGGGAACCTGAGGACAGAGTTTGGGTTAATCATACTTAGTGAATTGTGTCAAGTAAGATCTCAGAAGTGAGAGAACTTGTGAGAGGAACCCCTGAATCCTGTGCACAAACCCCAACCTGTTTTTTGGCTGACTCGAACAACATCTACATGGAGGAGACTCCTAAAAGTCTATTTAGAGCTAACAGGTGTGATCTGAGATTGGGGCTGCCAATAAGGCAAGGAAGAGATTTTGCACTTTAGTTTACACAGGCTGAATAATGGCCTCCCAAAGGTGTCAATGTCCTAATCCTTGGGATCCTTGCTTATGCTAAAATGTATGCCAATGGTAAATTAAGACAAGGGATGGAATTGAGATTGCTGATCATCTGAATTTAAAAAGGAGATTTTTTTTCTGTTTTAAAGGGGTGGTGGACCCAAATGTAATCACGATGCTTTTTAAATGTGGAAGAGGGAGGCTGAAGAGTGAACTTCTGAGTGATTCAATGGAAAGACTAGAGGAGCTGTTGCTGGCTTTGAAGATGGAAGAAGGCAGGCACCAGAGGATGGGCACAGAGGAAAAGGCAAAACAAACAAAAAAGATTCTCCATGGGAGGCATCCAGAAAGAAATACAACCTTGACAATACCTTGTTTTTGGCCCAGTGAGAACCATTTTTACTTCTGACATCTAGAACGGCAAGATAAATCTGCATTGTTTTAATCCAGTAAATTTGCAGTCTCACAAAAGCCATAGAAAACTAATATAGATTTATTGTACTGGAAGTGGGGTACTGCTGCTACTATAAATACCTGAAATGTACAAATGGCCTTGCAATTGGGCAATGCATTGAAGCTGAAAGAATTTTGATGAGAATTATAGGAAGAGTCTAGACTGCCTTGAATAAACTGTTACTAAAAATATGGATTTAAATGGGCCTGTTAGTGAGGACTCTAAAGGAAGTAAGGAATATGTTATGGGACACTAGAAAAAAGCAAATCTTTGATAAATAGTGGCAGGAAACCTAGAAAAATTATGTGGAGAGTAGAATGAATAAGAAATTAACTTGGATATTTAGCTGAGGGGATTTCCAAGCACATGTTGAAGCTGGAAGGTGGTTTCTTCTTGCTGCTCAGAGTAAAATGTAAAACAAAGAGATAAAATAGAGTGACAGCTATCAAACAGAAAGGAGCAGGATTCCCTAACAGTCAAAATTCTCATCCACTTCACATTCAAATGACACAAACTAAAGTTCACTGCAAGGAAAATGTGCTCTAGAAAAAAAATCAAACCATACCCAAACCCAAATTCAACTCTCAACCCAAAACAAGTGAGTGTGTGGTTGGACAAAATTTCATTAGTTCTTCAGAAAGGCCATCAGAGCCAGTCATGGTGGCACACACTTGTAATAACAGTACTTATGAGGCTGAGACAGGAGGATCGAAGGTTCAAGGACAGCCTAGCAATTTAGTGAAACTCTCAGCAACTTAGCAACGCCGGGTTTCAAAGTAAAAAATAAGGAGGAAATAAAATGTGTTGGGGTGTAGCTCGGAGGTAGAATGCCTTGTGTTCAATCCATAGTACCAAGGGGGTAAAATGCCATCAGGTCAGGTCATTGAAATCATTTACATAGAAGCTCTGAAGAAAATTAAGCCTGTGACTTAGGTCCCCTCCATCTTCTCATTGGGAGTCAAATATAGAGATGTCAGAGAAAAGTCACATATGAATAGGAAGAATAAAAATTGCAAAATTGCAGTGATTTCAGACTTTCTGTAAAAGGATTAGATCATCTTTAAAGTGCTGGTTTCCACAGGAAGGATCTGTTGAGAAACCTCTTGTCTAGTGGAGTGAATTTGTGTGACATACGTGAGGCACCCATGCATGGATCTTGAAAAATTTGTACAGGCAAAAGGACTGCTAATATAAGTAAAAAAGGAGAGAGAGAGAGAGAGAGAGAGAGAGAGAGAGAGAGAGAGAGAGAGAGAGAGAGAGAGAGGACACACAAAATGAAGAAAGATTGTTGGATTTCCAAAATTCAATAGACAAGATACAAAATGATGAAATTACTCAGCTACAGACATATAATACCTTTCAGAAAAAGGAAGAATTACCTGGGGGGTTATTACTCAGGGGAAAGAATTACTGAGAGGTGTAAGATTATGGAGGATTATTTCCAGGTGTTGAAAATAAATGGAGTTTGCTTGACTAGACTTCAAAATTTGAGACTGGTCAACTGTCTCCCAAATATTCATTAAAATACTCTTAAGGAATGAAGCTGAATTAAAGATATTTCCAGACAAAAGAAAAGTCATGTCAAGGGGAGCAGTATTAGAGGAAAATGGGAAAAGGATATTATTTTGGAGGAAGGCAAGTGATGCCTGATGTAACTTGAGTCTTCAGGAAGGAGATAAAACATGTTTGAAATGGTAAATACATTGATAAATATAAGAGGCTTGTCTTTCCCCTCTTACTGTATTAAAAACTAAAATAATTAGGTTGCTGAGGCTGGCTGCAAACTTAGGATCTTCATGTCTCAGTCTCCCAAGTAATAGGAATACAAGTGTGCACTACCAGGCCTGGCTGATTTTGATATTTTTATGCACAGTGGTAAAATATTAATTAACTAGAATTTTAAAAGTTAAGAATGTAATACCTATAGCACTTGCCTATATTTCAAATAAATATATCTAAAAATACAATATTTAAAAATTAATATCAGCAAAGGCTTAGGAATACACATATTTTTGTGAGAAGAGACACAAAAAAGACTCAGCCATCTAAATTTTCAAAGTGTAATGGGAAAGAGTTATTGCTTTATTTTTTCCTAAAACATTTATGAGCTATGTGGCCTTCAACTTTAGAAAGAGAAATTTAAGTCTGATATAATAAGGACTGTAAGGCATATTGAATATTGTTACTGTATATGAGGGAAGAAAATTGCTTTTGTATTTATTTAGGTAAGAGTCAGTGGTGATTGTTAGTGTATTTATGGAAATGTAGCCCTTCTAAAGACACAGAATAGATGTAGATGTAGCAATCATTTTGTAAGTTGTCTTTCAGTACTTGAGAGGCTAAGATAGAAAGATTGCAGGTTTCAGGCCAGTATGTGGTAACTTGGTGAGACCCTGCTTCAAAACAAAAATTAAAAAGGACTGGGGTTGTAACTCAGTGGCAGAGTGCCCATGGGTTCTTTCTCCAGTACCACATACAAAAAAATTCAGTCTACATGTCAGTTTTGCAAAGCAACCAAGAATTCCCTTAATAGAAAATAATAACAATCCAGAGAGAGGGAGGGAAGGAGGGAAGGAGGGAGGAAGGGAAGGAGAGAGAGAGAGAGGGAGAGAGAGAAAGAGGGAGAGAGGAAGAGAGGGAGAGGGAGAGGGAGAGAGGGAGAGAGGGAGAGAGGGAGAGAGGGAGAGAGGAAGAGAGGGAGAGGGAGAGAGGGAGAGAGGGAGAGAGGGAGGTTGAGATTTCAGAGCTGCCTGTATTTGCATTTTACACTATAAAAAGCATATTGTGTAAAATATTATAAATGTTACGTGTGTAAATGCAGTGAGAGGGAGGTAGAGCCGCAGGGCAGACAGGGAGCACACTGTCCAGGAAACCCTGTGCTTCTTGCCACACTGGGTGTCACATCTTTAGCAGCTTCTTCAATTCATCAAGCTCTGCTGGAGCACAAGCAGCATTCTAGTTTGCTCCATTTCCTGAGAGAGTTCTGGTTTTGTTAATATATTTTCATTATGTGATTGTAAAAAAAATGATTTAGCAAGTATTAAGTACCTTATTAAGGGCAAAGAATGCTGGAGTACTCAAAGATAAAATTGTATAAGGCATCCCCAAGTAGCTTACCAACCAATGAAAACTGTTAAGCAAGGTGGTATCAACATACTAGTTACAGAAGAACCTGAAAATCAAGATGAATTTAACCACATGTAAGACTCCTATGTCAACTCCTATGTGCTAATCACCTACTCAGCTACAGGACATGTGAGATACTACTTTGGGTACTAATAGCATATGCAAATGAAGTCAGTAGAAATAAAAGGATAGCATACAATTTTCTTGTAAAAATTAATTGTGCAGAAAATAATTATAGGAGTTTACAGGAAGAGGAATAGCTTGGTTTTAAACCAGTGTGAAACCAGTGCAAGCAGCGAAAGGCTTAGTTCCTTTGCTAGGACGACATGCAGAGCAGAACTACTCTCTAGAGCAGTTTGTTAACTTTTTTTAAATAGGTTTTTTATTTTCTATGGACACATAGGAGTTGTTACATATTTATAGAGAATAGTGTGCCATTTCAATATATGTAAACATTGTGTGATGGTCAGGTCAGGGTAATTGGCATATCTGTCCCTGCAGACATGTATCATTTCTTTGTGCTGGAAACATATTACTGTGCTGAAATAATCTGGGGAATCTTGTTACAATGTTGATTCTGATTTAGCAGATCTGGGTTGGAGGTCCAAGTTCTACATATCCCAGATAATGCCAATGGTGTTGGGCTTGCAGACCACACTTTAGAATATTTACATACCAACTCCTCTCCAGCCCTCTCTTCCTCAAAAATTAGATTTATATTGCTATCTGGCATATTAATAATTACACTATTTTAGACAGGAACTTATCCTGCAGGGGTAAATATAAAGGGAGTAGATGATGTAGTTCTTTATCTATAGAGCATGAGAGAAAGAATGTTTGTTTCTTTTAATTTGTAGCCTCAGTGATTCCTTAGGATTTTAGCTATAAAAAACAATGTCATGTGGCTGTAAAGATGGGATTTCTTTGTGGTTCTACTGTAGAATACTGTAGAGCTAGGGATGGTGGTGCATACCTGTAATCCCAGCACTTGGAAGACTGAGACAGAATGAGGATCACAGGTACCAGCCTCAGAAACTTAGTGAGAGTCTTGGCAACCTAGAGAAAACCTACTTGAAAGAAAGAAAGAAAGAAAGAAAGAAAGAGAGAGAGAGAGAGAGAGAGAGAGAGAGAGAGAGAGAGAGAGAGAGAAAGAAAGAAAGAAAGAAAGAAAGAAAGAAAGAAAGAAAGAAAGAAAGAAAGATTGGTTGGGGTATAGCTCAGAGGTAGAATACCTCTGGGTTCAATCTGTAGTTCTCACACACACAAAAGAAGGAATATTGTAATCATACCTCATTTCTATTGTATCTGTAAAGTGACATACTGCATAGTAAGAAAACATCCGGTCTGGTTGGCTGATCTCCAGAAACTGAAGAGATCAAGCGAATTTAGTAGTATGCAGTATCCTTTCAGACTGATTGACCATTTACTTGAGACTAATTTGCTACAGTGATGAGCAGCATTAAAAAATTCTTGTGCCAAAATATCTTAAATCCAATGAAAGTAATACACTGTTGGGAAAAAAATTACAAAAATCTAGGCATTACAACCACTTGTTTCAGGTCTATGATTTTTGCAGCCTAGGCATGTGTGTGTGTGTGTGTGTGTGTGTGTGTGTGTGTGTGTGTGGTATTGGGGGTTGAACCCCCAGGGGCATTCTACCTCTGAGCTATACCCCCAGCCCAATTTTTTATTCTTTATTTTGAAACAGGCTCTCACTAAGTTGTGGAGGGCCTCACCAAGTAGCTGAGGCTGGCAGTGAATCCCCAATCCTACTGTTTCAGCCTCCCAGGTACTAGGATTACAAGCATGTGCCACCACGCCCTGCTTTGCAGCCTAGGTTTTTAAAGGAATCAGAAACAGTTTGATATCATGCTCAGTTTTAGTAAAAAAAAGAGATTATGAATAAATTATGAACAAAATATGCCACTGTAAAAAAAAAGGACACACAAGCTATCCAATTTTCTCATACTAATTAGTTTTTATAAGCAACTACAAGTGCTTGTAAGAACTGAACCACATCTACAAATATTTTATTATATTTTGGTGCCCCCAAATATAAATATTGATATTCAAGAAAGATTTCATAATTAACATTGGGATTAGATTGGAATAACTCTTCAGGAAGTAAACTACAAATAGGTTATGTGGTGAATTGATAGAAAGGGCATGTTACATTAGTAGAAAGACAAGCCCAAGAGGTAGGAAAGCACAAAAGATAGCACTATATTCCCGGATAAACCAATATAACTGTGTCTAAGAGTGAACTTTTTATGGGCCAAACCACAATGAAGAAAGGCTTCTTCAAACCCTCAGAGAATCACAAGCCACATGAACTAGTACACACAGTTGAGGTACACAAACTTTTATGAAGCTGTATACAGGATTATGCTTAGTAAAGTTGTGGACTCACACTCCACAGGCTGTATATATTTATCAAGCTATAAACTCCTTTATTCACAAAAAGACTTACTTAGAATAATTAAAATAGAACCTGATTTTGTGAGAGAATAGTAGAAAAGAGACCACAATTCTCATCTCCTTTTACTATTTTATTTCTTACCAAGTGAGAGGTTAGAACAATAAGACATCTCACCATTTTTCTCTCCTATTACTATTTTTTTACTTTGCAACAGTAATTGGAGAAATTTGGTGGATTAAAAAAAGAATAATTATATCATAATCATACCTTATGATATCAAAATATTATCTTCCCTGAAAAGATGCCCAAGTAGTAACTCCAGATCCTGTAAGTATGTTACTGTACATGACAAAAGGGAATTCACACAAGTAACTAAGGTTACATATCTTGCAATGGGAAGATTATCTTAAATTTTCTAAGTGGGCCCATAATAATTTGAGTCCTTAAAAATGGAGAACCTTTACTGATAGGGTTAGAAAGATGAGACAGAGCTGGGCCTGGTGGTGCATGCTTGTAATCCCAGCACTTGAAAGACTAAGACAAGAGGATCGCAGATTCAAGGACAGCCTTAGCAATGTAGTGAAACTCTCAGCAACCTAGTAAGACCCTGTTTCAAAAAAACACAAAATAAAAAGAGTTGGAAGTAGTGGGGCATGGTGGCACATGCTTGTAATCTCAGTAACTTGGGAGGCTGAGACAGGAGGATCCAGATTTGCAGTCAGCCCCAACTACTTAGTGAGGCTCTCTACAATTTAGTGAGACCCTGTTTCAAAATAAAAATTACAAAATAGGACTGGGAGTGGGAGTGTAGCTCGGAGGTAGAATGCTCCTGGGTTCAATCCCCAGTACTGCAAAAAAAAAAAACAAGGGTTGGAGGTATAGCTCAGAAGTATAATGCCTCTGGGTTCAATCCCCAGTACTACAAAACAAAACAAAACCCAAAACAAACAGAAAGAAAGATGAGACAACAAAAGAAAGTTTAAGTATGAGAAGGACTCAGCCTTCTGTTTGAAGATGAAGAAAGAAATATGAGTCAAATAATGTGGATGGCCTTTGCCTTTGGATGCTGGAAAAGACAAGGAAACACATCTTCTTTTAGAGACTTAGAAAACAGCCCTGCCAACACTTTTGTTTTAGCTTAGTGAAGCCTCTACTTAATGAAGCCTGTATTTAATTTTTAAATTTTCAAAACTGCCTAATAACAAATTTAGGGTTTTAGGCTAAGTTTGTGATAGTTGAAAACTAATTCATTCTTTTTCCCATATATAAAGTCTAAGAAGAAAAGAAACTGATGTCATTTTCAAAATAATATTACATCCAATCTACATTGATCTTTTATAATGACTATATATGGATTAACATGCCCAGTTATCTTGGTCCAGGAAGCTTAAAGGGCTCCTAAAAGATTCTACCAAAAGACATATTTTCTGAGATTTATTATAGTCAAATTCTTAAAAGTACAAGACTTATAATGAAATTCCCATTAGACTAGCAGCAGATTCTTTGACAGAAATCTTATGAGCAAAAAGCAAAAAGAATGATACATTCAAAGTCTTGAAGGAAAAGCAATGCCAACCAAGAATAATATACCCAGAAAATCTGTCCTTTAGAAATAAAGATGAAATCAATAGTTCTCAAGACAAGCAAAAACTGAGACCATCAGACTAGCACTATAAGAAATGCTTAAGAGAACCCTAAACTAAACATAAAAGAATGAGAATAATCATGGAAACACATGAAAGTATAAAACTCAATAGTGGAGGAGAAAAAAAGAGAAAGAGAACCAAACCTTACTAATGTAGAAAACCTCCAAACCATAAAGATGAGCAACAGGAGAAGAAAGAACAGGATACTTAAAAGAAAAACAAATAAATTAACAAAATGATGAGTGTATGTCTTATCAATAATAACCTTGAGTGTAAAGGGATTAGATTCTTGAATTGGAAGATAAAGACTCACTGAATAGATAAAATAAAGAAACAAACTAGATTCAACAATATGTTTCCTATAAGAAGCTCACTTTACCAGTAAAAAACATGAACTAAAAGTGAAAGGATGGAAAAAGATACTACACAAATGGAAATCCAAAGCCAGCAGGAGTGACTTTACCAGTCTCAGGTAAAATGAACTTTAAATTATAAACCATAAAAAGAGACAAAGATGATTACTAATTATATATTATATATTATTATAGATAAAAGTACCAAATTCAATAAAAGGAAATAACAATTGTAAATTGCCAATGTCAGAGCAGTTGATTACATGAATCAAACATTATTAGTTCTAGAAGGAGAGATATATTCTAATGTAACAATAACTGAGGGCTTTAACACTTCACTTTTATTAATGGACAGATAACCCAGACATAAAATCAACAAAGATACATCAGAGTTAAATGATACCATAGACAAAATGGACCTACCAGACTATGGAACTCTCATCAGCACACAGAACATTCTTCAGAATCAATCACTTTAGGACACAAAACAAATCTCATTAAATTAAAAAAAAATAAAATTATAACATATATCTTCTCTAACCATAGTAAATAAAACTATAAATCAACAGCAGAAGAAACTTTAGCAATTGTACAAATACATAGAAATCAAATAATATTTTCTTGAATGACCAATGTGTCAATAAAGGAATCAAAACATAAATATAAAAATTTCTTGAACTAAATAAAGATGAAAGTATAACATTAAAACCTATAGGAATAGCAAAAGCTGTACAGAGAGGGAAGTTTATCATGATTAAATGCCTATATCAAAGCAGATAAGCAATGTAATGATGCAACTCAAATAGTGAGAAAAGCGACAGCAAACCAAACTAAAATTAGAAGGAAAGAAATAATAAAGACTATAGCAAAAATAAAGGCTGAAAAAATACAAAAGATCAATGAAATGAGAAGTTGCTATTTTTAAAAGATAAACAAAGTTAGTCCACTTTCAGCTAGACTAACCAACATATAAAAAGATCCAAATACACAAAATCAGAGATGAAAAAGGAGACATTACAACAGATACATGAAAATACAAAACATCATTAGGGACTATCATGAACAACAATATTCTAACAAATTGGAAAACAAAAGGAACAGATTAATTTTGGAATACATATAACCTACCCACATTGAACCATGGAAAAACAGAAAGTCTGAATAGGCCATTAACAAGTATGGAGATTGAACCAGTGAAATGTCTCATAGCAAAAGAAAGCTCAGAACAGATGGCTTAACTGCTGGATTTTCAAATGTCTAAAGGAGAACTAATGCCAATTCCTATAAAATAATTTCAACATATTGAAGAAACCTTGCCAAACTTATTCTCTAAGGCCAGGGTTACCATGATACCAAACCAATACAAGGACACAATAAAAGAAGAAAATATACTGATGAACATAGATGTACAATTCTCAACAAAATGCTATCAAATTAAATTCAACAGAGCAAGAACAATAAGCCTCACATAAAACACAACAGCACAAATCCAACCCATACATTCAACAGCACATAAAATAGATCAACATCATAATTAAATGTGATTTAACCCAAAAATGTAAAGATAGTTCAGTGTACACAAATTGATAAAAGTAATATATCATGTCAATAAAAGTATCTTCTTCACAGATGTAAAAAGATTGGAAGAATTCCACAACCTTACATGATAAAAACTTACAAGTTTCCAGGCATGGTGATGCACACCAGTAATCTCAGTACTCAAGAGGCTGAGACAGGAGGCTTGCAGGTTGGAGAAAGTCAGCAACTTAGCATGGTCCTTAGCAACTTAGTGAAACTTTTTTTAAAATAAAAAATATAATAGGGCTGGGGTGTGTACCTCATAGGTAGAATGCCCCACGGGTTCAATCCCAGTACTCAACAACAACAGCACTTAAAAGTTAGGTATAGAAGGAATGTAACAAACATAATAAAGGCTACATGTAACAAACTTGCAGCCTACATTATACTGGATGAGGAAAAGCTGAAACTGTTTTCTTTAAGGAAGAAGGCAAGTACACCCACATTTACTATTCAATATAGTATTAAAAGTCTTACCTAGAGCATTAAGACAAAAGAAAGAAATAAAGGGCATCCAAACAAGAAAAGAGGAGGAAGTCAAATTATCCCTAATAATGATTTTATATAGAGGAACCTAAAAGTTTCACCAAAAAGCTTGTAGGAGTAATAAATTCATTGAGTTTGCAGGATACTAAATCTACATAGGAAAAATCGATAGCTTTTTTATGCAGCAATAATGAGATTGGTAAGAAAGAAATTAATATCACAATCCTGTTCACAATAGCTACAAAAATACCTAGGACTAAAGTTAACCAAGACACTGAATGACATCTATATTGAAAATGACAAAACCCGAGCCGGGCGTGGTGACACACGCTTGTAATCCCAGCATTTGGGAGGCTGAGACCGGAGGATCCGGGTTTGCGGCCAGCCTCAGCTACCTAGTGAGTCCCTCCACAACTTAGTGAGACCCGGTTTCAAAAATAAAGAATAAAAAATAGGGCTGGGGGTATAGCTCAGAGGTAGAATGCCCCTGAGTTCAATCCCCAGTACCGCAAAAAAAA
>PVLC010033847.1:0-17322 GCA_004027655.1 Graphiurus murinus | reverse complement strand
CAGCCACTTCATCAATTTTTATATATCCTCTAGACATTTCTTAAGATTAGCCCAAGAACCATTCTCACATGACCCTTTTGAATTTCCCGATCGTGACATTAAAAAACAGTGACAGTTAGCCCAGGGGTTGTAGCTACAGTTTCCTTCCTTCAGTTAAAGTTAAGGCTATGAAGTCAGCTCCAGGGAAGAGACACATTCCTTCCATCTTCCACTGTCAAAAATTATTTTTGCTGAGAAATGATCCTTATAGATCAAGAGTCAAAAATTTTCTATTAAGAAAGACTCTCACAAACAGGTGAAATATATGAGAAGTATTATTCACCTGAAAATATAGAATAAATGTGCTGCCTTTAAGTAATATTTTTATATAGAAGGCAATAAACAGAAGCAGAAGAAAATAAACAGCGAGGTTCAGTGGTAGAGGTAAACATATATTTTATTAAAATTCACCTGTATGTAACAATCATTTCATTGCATTATTTCTTCTGCCTTCCAACAAATTAATCTTTTTTTTTGTCATACCCCCCAGTCGTCTTACAAAACAAAACAAAACAATAATAATGAACACACAAGTACACTATAATAATGTGAAAATGTAGAGTTTTTAATCCTAATAGCAGGCAGTGTGAGTGAATCAGTCTTATTCGTACATAGTTATATTGAGCAGATGGAGACAGTATCTTACTTGTTTTTGCAGAAATCTATATAGATTTTGCTCCAAATAGAAATATATGCTTTTGTCAGAATTAGGACATGTTTTGCATTTTAGTATCCAGGTTACAATCAATTCATATATATCAAATAATGTGTATGAAGAATTGTGTAAGAATTTTTGAGTCTGTGCAGTGATGCAAGCCCATAATCCCAGCTACTAGGGAGGCTGCAGTAGAAGGATAGCAAGCTCCAGGTCATTCTGGGCAATTAGCATAAAGTGGTAGTCAGATTTTTGTTGTGACTAAAATACTAACAAGAACAATTTAAGAAGAGGAAACATTTTATTTTCCCTCATGTTTTCAGAGGTTTCAGTCCCTGATCTTCTGGCAACAAGACAGAAACATCATGCTGGAAGTATATGGCTGTAGACAGTTGCTCAGCTCATGGCAACTGGAGAGCAGGGGAGTAGTTGGAAATTACCAGGGACAGGCATAATACCCAAAGCTGTGCCCCCAGTGATCTACTTCTTCTATCCTTATCCCACCTGCCTATAGTTTCCACCATCCAGTAAATACATCCAGATTATTAATTGACAAAATGGATTAGAACACTGATGAAGTTACAGCCTTAACAAACTAATCCTTTCTTTCAAACTCCACCTCCAAACTTGTAGCATTGGGGACTATACTTCCAACACATGAGCATTGGGGGACATTCCAGTTCCAAACTATATTAAAGATCCTGTCTCAAAAAGGGGGGGGATGGTGGTTGTGATGTAGCTCAGTATAGAGCATGTGTCTAGCATGCAGAAGGCCCTAGATTTAATGCCCAGAATTGCAAGAAAAAACTTTTTTTTTTTAATTTAAGTATTTAAAGCAAAGAACACAGAGTCATTCACTTCTGTTGAAGAAACAATTCTCAAAAATTCAGGCCCAGTTATGTGTATTTAGGATACACTAATGGAAAAGGAGCTTCCTGGCTTCAGGACATTCACTATCTAATAGGAAATAAAGTAAATAAAAAAGTCAATGTGATATGGTATTATGAATTCTATAATAAAATCTGCAAAATAAAAGCCAAGAAGCCACATAAGCAAATATTTTCCAGAGTCATAAAGAAATACTGATAATGTTAAATTCAGAGGTCTTTGATCAAGCAGATGTATATTCTACCTTATTTTAAAAGCTCAGATATAGCATTGTGATGTAGAAATATGTTAGCATACAGAAACGTGTTCTCACGAAGGTTGTATATTTACTCCTGGGTAAAACTGAACCACAGTTCACTCTAGCACTCTAGCACTAACTGATAATATGTTTCCTTCTCTACATTGCATAGGGTAGATACTGCTGGCTGCAGAATCTCACACAAAAAGCCCAAACCATTGTTAAACCTCAAAAATGCTGGTTGCCAATCTCGACCTGGTTCTTAGTAATCCCTTAGCATCCTATGTCACTTTTAAATTTTCTAATCAGCTTTCTTAAGAAATATATGCAATGATTTTTTAACTTTTATCCATTTGAAACACTTGCATCCTATTTCACTAAGAAAGTAATAATATAAAGCAACATCAAAAACAAAATGTTTCCAGTTCCTAGTACACATCATCCAAACTTACCTCTGCAGCACTCATCATCTTTAATCTTACATAGATTTTGATTTCACAAAGGTTTTATTCAACACTGTGCCCCACTCTTCTCAAGACAATAATTTTTGTGTTCTGAATCTCATCTCTCTCTTTTCTTCTACCAGCTTTTCTAGTTTTGTCTATTTCAATGCCATTATCTCTGCCTTTAAATTTATTTTTCATATTTGTTTATGTATATATAGTGATTTCTATCTTAAAATTAATTTTTTGCTAAAATTTAGATTTTAGCATCCAACAGCCTTTCTTGTCATTTCTTCATTATGACACATAGGTGCTAGGTGCTGTCTTCAATCATTGTTTCTACTCACCCCTTTCCTACTGTACTGCTGAAATCATTCCACATCAGTTTAACAGGAACTTCTATCAAATAGCATTCACATTATTTGATTTAATATAAAAATTAGCAATAACCCAGCAGAGTAAATATTTGTTAGTCTTCTTTATTTCTAATAAAGGAAAGATAATGTGATGGAACATCAAAAACAGGAAACAGTCATCAAATGTTTGCAAATGATTTATTATGTCTTTGGACCCCAAAGTAGCAGAAAATAATTGAATTTTCAGCTCAAAGTGATGAAAATTAATTTTAAAGAGGCAGGGGCTCAAGGATATTAAGAGAGCAGATATTCTATCTTTAGAATGAATACAAGCATACATTTTTCTCTAAGGGGAAAGGCTGTTTTTTAGTCATGGTTTTATTAGAGTTTTTAAGAAGAAGTAACAGACCATGCCTTTTCAACAAAAAGGAGAATAAGCCACAACTGGAGTTGTGACTGCTAAGGCATGGGCCAGAGTTGTCCCCTGATTGAAGGTTGCAGGAAAGGATAGAAGAAATTATAAAGGAGCTCTCCTGTTTTGAGGGATGGAGAGAGGCTATGAAACTGAAAGAAAGGAAGGAGGCCTCCATGTGAATGGATGTGTGTGGTGGAAAGTCAGTTCTTCTGTGGAGGGAACCTCCCAGGCCTCACTCACTATCTGAAAGCTTTAATCATGAATTTTCTCTCCAGAGCTGTACAAGTCAAAGTCCAAGTTAACTACAGTTTTAACCTTAGTGCTTTCTGTGCTTTAATTCCATTTTGAGGTATCTCTGGCCCTTGAAAGCAAAACTTTTCACTCTGAAATACTATTTCCATGAAGGTTGATTCACAGTGATAACAGGGGGAAAAAAAAAAAAAAGCCCGACTTATCCTAATCCCTTTCTGTCTCCACAGAGTTACGGAGCAAAGGTCTCTCTCAGGAGACTTTCCTGGGGAGTGCTTTGTGGCAGGAGAGGGCAGTGAAGACACTCACTTTCCTAGAAAAATTGGTCTCTACAAATACAAATATAGGACAGGAAGCAAAAACAAACATTGAATGGACTCCATAAGTTAAATGAAGTCATCCTTGATAAAGGAAGGAATGGCCAGGAACACCAGAATTATACACAATGGATAACTCCCTTCTTCCTGATTGTGGTGTGTGTGTGTGTGTGTGTGTGTGTGTGTGTTGTGTGTGTTACTAAGAATTGAACCCAGGAACCTTCTAATTCTAAGCTATACCTCCAGCCCCTTTTTATTGTTTGTTTTGAGGCAGTGTCTCGCTAAGTTGCTGAGAGTCTTGCTAACTTGCTGAGGCTGATCTAGAACCTGTGATCCCACTGTCTCAGCCTCTCAAGTACTGGGATTGTGTGTGCCACCACCCCTGACTTTGGTTACCTATTAAAAAAATTTTTTTCTTTCCTCTTATCTCTGCCAGTTCCTGAGACTCTTTTGTTGATTTATATCCAATGACCAAATATAGCAAGTTAAGAATTTCTGTGTCTGGGTCTTACTTCATTTGCTTTCTTACTAGTTGATCACCAAGTTCAGTGAATTCTACCTCAAAACTATTCCTTCCACACACAACATCTCTTTCTCTCCATGCCAGCACCCTACTGGGATTTCTTGCTTTGTGTTCTGTAAAAGTTTTTGTTGTTCTGCAGACATTTACTTTGCCTTTTTCAAGATGACTCTTCACCAGTCTTTTTAATATATGTTTGTTCTACTGTTATTTTCTTGCACAAAATATTTCAGTGCCTTTGCTTTTATGTTAAAAATTCTAAGTTCTTACCATGGCATGTACAACCATGCCTAAATGTCCCATATACAAACATGTGCAAATGTCTGTCATCTTCATCTTAGAATGTTCCACTTTTCTTCACTTCCCTACTCTAAACACAATTACAGCCTTTGAGTTTTCCACATGTGCTGAGCTTTTAAAGATTTCTTGCCGCTGTTTCACTTCTTTTTATATCACTACCACACAGGCAGTTCCCTTTAACCCTTAACAATTTCTTCCTTTCGATTTCAATAAAATATACATATGCTTCATAATTTATCTTAAATATCTCATTTGTGGATGCCTTATTTGAACTCCATAAAAAATTAGCTCTGTGCCTGTGTGTGTGTTTGTGTGTGTGTGTGTTAAATGCACTAGCTATTTGTGATAGTTAACTACTATGAGTTTGTGTGTGTGTGTGACTATATTCATTTTTAATACCTGTCTTTCCCTAAGGAGATAAAACATCATTTTGGAAAGTGATGATATCCATCGCAACTCAGTTGTACAGCTTCAAAGACTGCAATATTTATTATTATTATTATTATTATTATTATTATTAACATCATCATCATCATCATTTTATCTTGCTTTCTCTTTCTTTTCCTTATCCTCAGACTTTTTCTTTCCTCTCAAACAATAGCCTTTGTATCTAAAGATATGTAAGTTATAAAATAAAAGTTAAGGTAGATAATAAATTAACATTTCTGAGAATAATTAAAATAAAAATTAAAGCAGTAAGAAACATCAAGAGATGAAAGTATATGACTAAAGTAAAAGATAAATAGAGGCGTGAGAGAGATTA
The DNA here is from genome assembly GCA_004027655.1 of Graphiurus murinus. Lineage (NCBI taxonomy): Eukaryota > Metazoa > Chordata > Mammalia > Rodentia > Gliridae > Graphiurus > Graphiurus murinus. The sequence goes on along the minus strand of PVLC010033847.1, from coordinate 12,139 downwards.
GAAAGCTAAATGTCACAAAAAAGCATCAATTATTTTTTAGAAATTAAAAATTTGAAAAAGTATATGAGTTAGAATTTCCTTTTCATTTTTACTGATTACATAAAAATAATCATTGAAATATTAGCTACTACTCATTTCTCAAACACAGAAGTTGCTTTGATATCTTTATGTATTCTAAATGGTCACCCCACAGGCACATGGCATTTTAAATCATTAAAAACTGAGGCAGAAGTTTATCATCTGACTGTAGCAAGAACATAGATTTTCCTCTATGGTGATTTTAAGAATTTTAGTAAGGACGTTCTACCCCACTGGATTAATGCACTATAATTTACTAACTGTTCTTTTGACCTTTCTTCCAAATTTTTCCCTATTAAAAATATCTGCAGTAAAGTATAGCTTAATAGGTGTATATTTTAAGGTCTTTAATATTTCTTTAGGTTCATCTTCCAAGGGAGATATTACTGAAACTGAAGGTATAAAAATTATCATGGTTCTAAAAATAAATTTCCAAAATGATTTATATTAATCTCTTAAAATATTTCTAAAATTAGGAAAAGACAGGGAAGATTCATGCCACGAGAGTATATCAAAGTTGATAAGATATATATAATGATAGGTGATATGAATTAAGTAAAACACAGTACTTGTTCTAATATTCAACTCCAAATTAACTTCTCTGTCTCAGTCTTCTCTCTCTCTTCTGCCTCCTTCATTTCCTCCATTCCTTCTTTCCTTCCTTCTTCCTTCACTCTCTCTTTTTCTTCTTTCTTATCTGCATTATTGTTGACAGACTGTAGAAGCATCCTAGTGTATTTGAAATTAACTTTCCAAAGAGGAAAATTGCTGTTTGAAAAGATAGCATTCAATATGACTCCTATGAATCAGATAATCTATTGTAAGGCAAACTAAATTATGCATCAAGTTGCCACAGACTGATTATTACTATTTCAAGAACTTTTTCCTTTCTATCAGTCTTTATTAAAAATAGGAACTGATATGTGGAAAGAATTTAAGATCTCTTCTTTCTGGCTTATTTTACCCTGTTCTCCTGTTAGTCTTATTTCTATTCCACAACTCATTCTCTTTATTTCAGTTACCTTCCTAATGATATATATCTTCAATATATATATATCTTCTCTCTCTCTATATATATATCTTCTCTCTCTCTCTCTCTCTCTCTCTCTCTCTATATATATATATATATATATATATATATATATATATTGTTTATACTAGAATATGGACCCAAGATCATTACACTTCAGTCCTATTTTATATTTTTATTTTGAAACAGGGTCTGCTAAGTTGCTGAGGGTCTAGCTAAGTTGCTAAGACTGGCCTAAAATTTTCAATCTTCCTGTCTCCATCTCCTAATATTGGGATTATGATGCCTGACAAAAGATAATATATTCTAATTGTCTTACTGATGTTTAATTATAAGGAAAATCTTTATTAGTATCATAACTTAGTCTGTATTCTGAAAAAAACACATTAACTTTCAGCAGAAATATTCTTGTCAAAGACCTTGTATTGCTAGTACTTTAATTTTTTCTAGGCTTAATTTTCTTTAACTATTTGTTATGTAAAGTCGTTTCTGAAACCACTGGAAATATCTCCTCTGGGAGTGCAATTGCTAAGAAAAGTTAATGGACAATTCAGGAGCAATTCTGCCCCGGCAAAAGTAAGGAAAAAAGAAATGCATGGAGAATAAAAAAGCTTAGAGAGTAATGGATGAAAGGTTACAATGTACATTGGAATGCCCAAAGTTAAAAGCATGGACAATTTAGATAGATGAAAACATATATTTCCAACTTAAATATTTTTTAAAAATAACATAATTCTCTAAACTATGTCTGTAGGTATGCACAGAGACTGCAGTGGCATATCCAAATGAGAAAAACGTTGCTTTCATATTCCAAAGATGCTCATTGGCATTGCACCTCTTCCGTTGTAGTAGAGGCCAGATGTGTCTACTTGTCTTTTATCTTGAAAAAGAGATTTAAACATGCCAGATATCATTGATTTCTCAAAAATATAACTAAGTTGTCAGGTCCCTTAATTTGGTTAAATTTATTTCCCACATGGATATATAACTGCCTTATTCATACTTCAACTGTAATTGCTACTTTCTGCGCCCCAAGTCCAATCTGCATAATATCAATATAATAGATCAGCATAACATTTTATGAAGGGAAAAGAAAATCAAGCTACCCGTGGACTAAATTAATATTTGGAGCTGCAAACTGATCTATCTATCTATCTATCTATCTATCTATCTATCTATCTATCTAATCATCTATCTATATCTATCTGTCATCTATATCTATCCATCTATCTATCATCTATCTATCTATCTATCTATCTATCTATCTATCTATCTATCTATCTATCTACCTATCTACCTATCTATCTACCTACCTATCTATCTAATCTGAGTTAGGAAAGCGAAGTCGTTTAGAGGGTACTTCACTATCTGAAAGCAGTGCTTCTGATGGTGCCTATTAATAGGTATTCATAAGTGCATTTGTGAGGTTGATAGCTGAATACCAACTTTAGAGGGTATGCTAATTTGGTCAAGTAAGAAAAACCATATATGGACCAGCACTTCCTATCGGACTCACTGCCTAACTAAACTTATTATAATGATGATCCATTGTCATTCTCCAATGTCCATCTCTCTCTACACAGGACACATAGGCCAGTTTTGTGATAGAATCACCACTCCTATGTATTCCAAGTCTTCGGTGGTGGCACCACTTTCTGCCATCCCTCAAGGAATGTATTGCTTTGAACTTAGCCTTGGCCTTGGGAGGCAGTTCCAGTGGTTCCCCCTTGGCTTTTTCTATCACAAAAGCCATCAATACACAAGTCAGAGAACCAATGTGGGAATTCTGTCTATTGTTATCATGCATTTTAGACTGGGAGAAATATCACAGAATGTGTTTGGTAATGAATTGGACTCACTATCAGATGGAACTTAGCTACAATTCCATTGATCACCTGACCCCTGCAAATCCCCGCTCTGAACAAGCATGGTAGACCAAGGGATAGATCCTGTCTCTAGACATTCATTTCAGCTCAAAGACATTGTCCAGTAATTCTCAAGTAGTCTGTTTATTTCCCTTTCCCCAGTGCCGTCACTCTGGTAAGTAGTTTCAATCTTTTGAGGAAGACTGAGAAAAATATTAACAGTATATATCTGTGTCAGTATAGCAGAGTTCTCCATCAAGAAGGATGGAGACCATGCAAACCTGCTCAAGTCTGGGAGGTTTTGTTTGTTTGTTTGTTTGTTTTGCGGTACTAAGGTTGAACTCAGGGGCGCTCTACCTCCGAGCTATACCCTCAGCCCTATTTTTTATTCTTTATTTTGAAACCGGGTCTTACTAAGTTGCGGAGTGCCTCACTAGGTAGCCGAGGCTGGCCGCGAACCCGTATCCTCCGGTCTCAGCCTCCCGAATGCTGGGATTACAAGTGTGCGCCATCACACCCGGCTCAAGTCTGGGAGTTGATGGAAACACAATTGACTCTGTGTTTCAGTGATTCAAGTTAGACTACAGTGCACTTGACCTAGAATAGTTCTGCTTATATACATCAAGTAAGAATAGTAGACTATACTCCCCTCCCATCTTTTTTTAAGGTCACAATACTTTTAATACCTTCCTGTGAGCTGGATTCCTCTGGTAACTGCTTTTATTCCATTATCTCTTATGGCAAAGACACCCAAATTGTCTTTGCTGATTCATTGCCACCATGTGGTCTGTGCCACTTTGAAATCACATCATACCCATTTCATTTAGGGATTCCAGCTTGATCTATCATTTCCTAATGTATATTATAATCTACAGAGAAAAATAATCACAGAGAGTTTTTTTGTTTGTTTTATTTTGCATTTGAATTTTGGCTCTCCCCTCAAAAGTTATTTGAGAGTTGTGGTTAGGGATTTAACACCTGGACTATCTGGGGTTAGTGACTAGTTCTTCCTCGATAAATTCACTCTAACATTCTATTCTCCCTAAACCTTTGGATTATTCCCTATAGTACTCTAAAGTACTCTAAGGTGGTTCTTTTTTTTTTTTTTCCCCTAGTACTAGGGATTGAACTAAGGGACATTTTACCTCCAAGCTATACCCCCTGCCCTATTTTTGTATTCTTTATTTAGAAACAGGGTCTCACTAAGTTGCAGAGAGCCTCACTAAGTAGCTGAGGCTGGCCCCAAATCCAGATCTTCCTGTCTCAGCCTCTAAAGTACCGGGTTTACAAGTGTTTGCTACCACGCCCGGGTAAGGTGGTTCTTTTGTAGAGTAATTTAATACTTCTTCCCTAAATCCAGAAAACTGGTATAAATTCTACCATCTACGTCATTGAACCTAGAGTGTCTTCATAATTGTGCACATATGTATAAATTCAGAATGATCCAATTATATGATCCTTTCACTGTGATCCAATAGCCTTAAGATCAATTCCCACATTTATCACCCGAATTTCTCTCTGGATATGATGAGAAAATTATGCAATTGTTTTGGCATGTCATGTGCAAACTCTTGCATTATCCCCTGTACTTCACCTTTGAGACCTTCTGGGACTTAAGTCTAGTTACAGTTCTAAAGGCAAATGGGGTGGTTGTGGAAGGTCCTAAGAACCATCAGTGGCTTACAAGTCAGTTACCTCAGGACTATCTAAGTATCTATGATAGTCTAAACTCAAGTGACTATGTGCTTTAACCATATCTATAATATATCTTCACAGCAATGCCTAAATTGATATTTGACTAAATAACTGGGAACTCATAAAACTGATAACCACAGTTCCTTCTGCTCACTTTTTTCTCACAGAGGCAGTCCTCCCAATCTCAGCCTCTCAAAGTTCTTCTTCCAAGGATTTTGAAAATCTAAGCAGGAAACTGTGTTTATTTCTAATTGTTGAAGATACAAATACCAAGTTTAGGTGCTGACATCGTATTGTTCCCTGCTTTGTGGACCAGTAAGGCTTAAATGCACAAAATGCAGAGTGATAGAGGAATGTGTAAGTGCAGAGAGAGGAACAGATGTAAGGATTAGAATGTGCTGACTTTGCTGCTGTAGCTGTTTTTGGTAGTTTCTGAGGTCCTAGCATATTCATATCCTTGGATTCTGTGACAAACCCGTGTTCCTGCACCACATTTTCCCTTTTGTTTAAATTTATTTGAATTTGGGACTCTTTCACTTTCAACAAAAATATTATATTTCCATCAAGTTTTCAAAAACAATTTTTGGGAGAAAAAAGTAAAGCAGAAAAATGTGAAATATAATGCACACACACTCACAAAAAAAAATTAATAGAGAATTTTAAAAGACAATGCAGTGTGACCCAATTCCCAAACTCTGTGATCAGATATAACATATTCAAACAATGCCTATAGTTTGACCATTCATTAAATAGGAGTTTTCACTAAGCATCTAACACTGTGTTTGGTGTGTTGTATATTGAGTACACAAATATCAATCATGTAGAACAGAAAAGCTGATACATTTTTTATATTCACCATACCCAGAATTTTGTGTGGACGTTAAGGCTTTCGGTTACTTTTCATAACTACAATGACAGCAAAATAGTAGTTATGCCACCATTGTAGTAAATACATGAAATATGATATATGCAAAGTCCTTAGCAAGTTGCTTGTCTTACAGTTAGTACTTATTAAATGTTAACAAAAAGTAGCCTTATTTCTAATTTTAGGGAATTGGTTGAAGCTATGTCTAAGATCATTTTCGGCTTAGACAGTCATGACTCCAGGTTGAGGATAAAAGGCAACATGATTGTGGCAGGGACTAGCTGATACCTGCACTGTTCTCCTTCTCCTCCTTCCTGCTGAACGATTATTAATTTTATTCAGAGTGACACAAATGACCATTAAAAAGATTATTCAAGTTTCTGTTACAGGTAAGTATGGCCATATATTTAATTCTGGAGATATAAATGAAAGTATTGAGTGGTTCTGCTGGGAAATTTTGACAATAAAATGTGGGACAGACTTTTTTTTTATGATTCCTCTTTTGCTCTTCTTCCAACTTTCTCATCTCCTTCCTGGAAATTCTATATCATAGATAAAGATTCGGCAGCTAACTTGTAAACTGGTGGGTGGAAATGACACACCCTAAATGGCAGAATGTAAGGAAAGAAGTGGCCCTGATCCAGTTGAGTGCACAGAGCTTCCAAGCCAGCCAGCCATCCACTGCAGATCTCCAGCTCCCTTATGTGAAGTAATAACTGAAGTGATACTAAATACTTTGTAGCTTAGTGACTATTATTTGCAGCAAAATATAACTTGGAACTGATATAGTAACTCTTACAAAATTAAAAAAAAATTAAGGTTAGTTTCAATAATGATTTTGAAAGTCATAAAGGAATAAAAACTAAATTTATATACAGCTGTCTGTGCCTTTCTTCTCAATGCTTCCTTCCCTGTTAAAACTCACTCCAAATTGAAAGAGGAATTTGCATTAAAAGGAGGGGACAAACACGAGGATAATATCACATATATTTTTAGGGACAAATATGAAGTCCTTGTTAAAAAACTGGAAGAAAACCACAAGACTAAAGATCACATGTCAATCAGAGATAAGGAGCTACTTAGAACTAAAGGTTAAAGCATTTAAACCCCAAGATCTAGAATACCCTGCCAGTATGGGTGTACTTCCTTGGCATTTATCTTGTCATTTAAAATCTTCACAGCACACAATATATTGGGCTTCGTCTTCTTGCTCTATAGGAGATTGGAAGACAAAGTGAAAAGACTAGAGAGGGAGAGGTGGGAAAAGAGAGACCAGCAGCAGGGAGGCGAGACCTGCCTTATGGCACAGGAACAGAGGAGTCTTGGGACTCAACTATAGAAATAACACACACACACACACACACACACACACACACACACACACACACGCACACACTTCTTTCTACATGTCAAAGTACTATCCTGTAAAAATATTCTGAGTCAGAGACAGCTTCATTTTTATAGGCAGTGCATATAACCTGTCTTTGTACTAACAGAATATCCATTCCCTTCACTATTTTCCCAGCATGGAACTGAGAATTTTCTTCTCTATGCACCGCCTTTCCGCAACTCCTGCTTCTGAGTTTCTATTTTCCCTCTTTTTCCCTCTTCTCTGTCCTCTCCTTCCCTCTCTTCTTTTCATTTTTTCCCCATCTCTCCTCCTCATCTTTCAGTCAGTTGATAAGCATAAATTATAGGTTCAATGTTGTTAGTGTAAATTTTATACTTTTATTGGTACACTAGTAATTATGCATCCTAGGGAGATCCAAAGTGATACAAATATACACATATCACTTAGTGTGTTTCTGTCCACACCCCACTCTGCTCCCCCCTCCCTCTCCCTACACATTAGGGTGGTTAATGTAAATGTATAAGATCTCTTCAATTTCCTGGCATGGAATATGTTGGTTTTTTTTTTTTTTTAATTTTCAATATTTGACATGTCAAAAAAAAAAAAAGAAAGCTGAATGTGTAAAATCATATCAGGTAAAATATTTATAACAGATGTTAAGCCAGTCACATAAAATATATTACTAATTTTAAATATCAAAACTAAAGAAAAAAACATAGTTATATACATGAAGGGACACAGCATATATACTCAAAACTTAAGTGAAATTTTAAGGCTGTAGTTTCCTTTTCTCTTCTTTTCTACATTCCTTGCATTTTTTGACTGTTTGAACTCAGGCACTGATAATGTGCTTATGGCATAGCTTTCTTTCTCTTTTTTTTATGTTAATTCATTGGCTCACCTCTTCCATGAATTTTTCCCTGAGGACCCAATAGTAAGATGTCTTTCCCTTTTCTAAAGGTTAATATCAGTTACTGCCTCACATCCCTAAATCCTTAGAGACAATTACTCCTAATTGTTAAGAAGGAACAGAACACTGTTTTGCTTCATTACTCAGTCCAGGGATATTAGTCAAATTATTTTAATTTTCTAAGGCACAGGTTCTTTATGAATCTTTACTTGAACAATGGAGATAATAACACTATAATCCTCTACTGGTTGTGGAAAGGATTTAAGGAAGAAAATTAAGGGACAATACATAGCAGTGTGTGGTGCTGAGCAAACATTCAGCAAGTGCCAATTATTTAAATCATTTTTATAATAATGCAATGAATTTCTTAAACAAAATTAGATTGTAAGCTGCTGTAAGGCAGGAAGCATGTCTTTTATAAATCTGTATCACCCTTAAGATTTAGCATTTCACCTTACATATAGAGAATATATTCAATATATAATTGGGATTGATATATGGTCAACATTTAGTCTTTAATTAAAAACATATTTGTTAAATGTCTACAGGGTGACAGGCAGTGTTTTAGGGATAGGAAATACGGTGGTATAGAATGCAAAAAGTATATGTCAGTCACAAAAAGTAAAATATCGGATGCTCTCCCTAGTATGCTGAAGCTAGGGAGAAAGTGGGTCATAAGAGAGACTCTGGACAAAGAAGGAGAAACCTCAGGTGAGCAAAGAAGGTGACTTAACTGAAGGTGATGGGGGGGGGTGGAGGGAAACACCGTAATGCACATGATGTACTTTCACAAACATATCAAAGTCAATCACTAAACTGAACATGAGAATGGTGGGGGGGGATGGGGCGGGAATTGGGGAAGGGTTAAGTGAGAGATGTGTGCATGTATGCCTCTACCAGCTTGTACCTAACAAAGATGTATGATTATAATGCACCAATAAAAAATAATAAAAAGATAAAAAATACCCCCCAAAAGTATAGAAGCCAAAGGAGACTTAAGAAAGAAAGCAGCCCAAATAATATGCTTATACGTGAAGGTATCATTACTATTCCTATTTACATGTATGGGTGGAAGGAGAGGGGTGTAGGTGGCATGTGGAGGGAAACCCACCAACTGATGTGTGTACATATAAATGTATTACTTTATATCTCACTATGATGTATAGTGACAATGCACCAAATAAAAAAAAGATTTTAAAAATTACACAAAACCCCTAAAAGACAAACAGTTCCTTACTTTGTATTCAGATTTATCATGCCTGCTTTAATGACACATCTCTCCAAAAGTACTCCTTGCAATCTGCAGAATTACAAAATAGATAACCTTGCTTGTTAGAATTGCAAATAGACTGGATTAAACTAAGTCTGTCTTTCATGAGAACAAAGTCCCCAAATGTCACTGCCTGTTTAACACTGATGTATGCTAAGTTTTTAAGACTGCCATGCAAGGGTCATAGTCCTGAATCTTTGTTGTTCAGTAAACAGTATGCTGCACAGAAGGGCTCTTGGGAACAATCTAGAAGCTGTTTATCTAAGGCCAAGGCAATTAACTTGGCCACATAAATGATGGCATGTGTCTCTTCCCCACACAACGGTCAGAGTGATCTCTTTAAAACATATGTTAAGTTTGACTATCTCCATGCTCTAAATCCTCCAATGGCATTGATCACAGTTTTAAAAAAATCCAAATCTTGACCAAGGCTGGCTACTTCCTCAATCTCATTCCCTACCAGTCTTCACTCTTTCCCCTCAAATATAAATCCATTAGGGAAAGGGCATTGTTTTGTTCATTGTGGCAAAATATGTGTAGACATTTCTAATTCATACTAGCTAAATAATAAATGGATAAATGATCAAAAGAACTGAGAGTTCTTTTCTGTCAAGAGAAAGACCCTTAGGGCAGCCTACATATATAGCATTGGTTGATAGCAATTAGCTTTATAATTTCAGGAACCCTATAAACATTGAATTTTATAGCAGAGGACTTCAAAGAGAGGTGTATTCACCAAAGGGACTGTGTACAAATAATCATTACAGAGTTTTACACATCGCATATGGTGAAAACTCCCTATCCTCCACTTACAACTGTATCTAATAGAAACAGAGCTTTGTGGAGGTGCAGTCTTATCTGCCAGTGTACAAGGAAGCATAACCTAGCAGACAAGCCCTGTGTATGTGTTATGGTAGCCTCCTGAGAGGATCTATAGCCTAATGCTGCTATCACTGGAGGCTACAAGGCTATATTCATTATATACTTTCTCCCACCACACAGAGAAGATTCTCCTCCTTATTGCATAAAGTATAATAGTACATGGGCTGTGTAATCAAACATTTCTTCACAGTGATCGGAACTATATTTTGACATATAGTTCAGGTTTTGGATTAGAAATACCTGGATTTAAATAAGAATGACACTATTTATCTGCTATGTGATCTTGCATGGTTTGGTCTGTAGTTTGGTAGAAGTATGTAACTCATATTTGTTTAGTGACTACTTCACTCATTCTTAAGGGAACTAACTAACCTGATCATGTGATAAGCAACCTCCCTGGAACATGAAAACCTCTCAATTGATGTTAAACAGCATTATTTGTTTCCTGTTCCTCAACCATATTCCTTAGAAGGGTCCACACCATCTTCAGCAATGATTTTTACCACTCTATCTCACATCACATCCATAGAGTTATTTTTTTTTCCTATAGCATCTTTCAACTTATTTAGCAATTATCTTTTTTTTTGTTGTTGTTTTTTTTTTTGGCAGTACTGGGGATTGAACTCAGGGGCATCCTACCTCCGAGCTATACCCCCAGCCCTATTTTTTATTCTTTATTTTGAAACCGAGTCTCACTAAGTTGCAGAGGGCCTCACTAGGTAGCTGAGGCTGGCCGCGAACCCGGATCCTCCGGTCTCAGCCTCCCAAATGCTGGGATTACAAGCGTGCGCCACCACGCCCGGCTAGCAATTATCTTTTAAAATATATTTTAATAAGATAGATGCTAATTATTGTATATGTTGTATTTTACCAAGAAAATACTAACAAAAAATTGAAAATTATTTTTCAACTTTTGCATTGTAAAAGAGAATCACTGGCATGCAAAAAGTATTATTGTCATACTAGTAATGAGAAACAAATTAATTCAGTGTCTAGGACAAAATGAGAGCATATTGACATTTTCCACTTGCAAATCTGGGAAACAGATATGTACAGAAATCACCCTTGCTATTGCAGGTCTTCATTTTATTTGTTGTTTTGTTTTTTAATTTTCTTCTCACGTATGTTTAAAAAAAGATTTATGCAATACCATAGGTCCTCAGCATTTTTTTCATGTATTATAATATGAGATTCTATATTCTTTCTCACCTAGACTATGTGAAGCATTTAGTTGTGACAGTCTGGATTATTTCAACCACTATCATTTTAACCTATCCTTTTGGACAGATGCTTCTGTAAGATCAGGAAACTGATGGGAATATAGTCACTAGCACACTGGCGGAATAAAATTCGACTATTAACTAAAGTTCATTAACTGCCTGTCATGTGCAATAAACAAGTTTGGTTGTTGCTTAAGGAAATCATGGGCAACAACAACAAAACATATGTCCTCTCTTAGTAAGTAATTGTATTAGGGATATATATATATATATATTTTTTTTTTCTATAATTTATATATAATGTATCATGGATTCAAAAACATTCTATTATTCTAATTAATATATCACTCTGAACTTCATTCACATGTGAAATTACAATGCATCATATGTATACTAGGAATATAAAATTCTTGCTAAAAGTCATCTAACATTTGATCTCTTGTGATTACTTACCCACCACATATATCATTGTAACTATTACATTGTAAAGCCTACTTTTCTTTCACATGTGAGAAGGATAATATTTAGATGTATTAACTACAATGTGTTTGTATGCAGGTATGTACTCTATTTCCTTCTCTTCTCTCAGGCTAAACTAAAGAAGTCACAACAGAATTGCAATGAGAAACAGAAAATACAATTGTTAGTTTTAAATATTCAAAGAGCCAGGAGTAATGGTGAACACCTGTAATCCCAATGTTTGGAAAGCTAAGACAGGAGGATTGCAGGTTCAAGGACAGCTTCAACAACTTAAGGAGACTCTCAGCAACTTAGTGAGACCCTGTTTCAAAATAAAAACAAAATAGGGTTCGGGATATAATTCAGAGTCTTCAGTATTCCCCAAAATATTCAGAGAGACTCAGATGCCTTAAATTTAAAGATATACTTGCTGAAGCACCATTGTCTACTGTGGATATGAGAGGAGAAACACTGGTCTAGACCAGAGTAATAGAAAGATTATTGGAAACTTCTT
>PVLC010033846.1:0-17285 GCA_004027655.1 Graphiurus murinus | reverse complement strand
AGGCTGAGTGCAGAGCCTGCTATTTGGTTGACCAGCAGGGGCTTCCTACAACCTCTCTCCTCTGGACCTAGACTTCCACCTCCACCACATGGTCTGCAGGGAATAAGCCACTTCCCCTGGTTGGCAGAGGAGAGGCAAGGTGGCACCTGCCCTCTTCCACCAGCGGTGAAGCCAGCAAAGATAAGTAAGGTTATAGCCTGAGTATCCTGACCCTGTTTCAAAAAAAAAAAAAAAGGCTGAGGGGGTAGCTCAGAGGAAGAATGCCCCTGGGGTCAATCCATGGTAAAACACACACACACACACACACACACACACACACACACACGGATTCTGAGCCAGGCGTGGTGGTGCATACCTATAATTCCAGAAGCTCAAAAGGATGAGTCAAAAGGATTGCAAGTTTGAGGCCAGCCTGGGAAACAAGTGAGACCCTATCTCAAAGCAAATATTTAAAAGAGCTGAGGACGTAGCTCAATGGTAGAGTGGCCGTAGGTTCAACCCCTACTACCAAAACCAAAAACCAAAAAACCCAGATTCTGGAGTTTGACTGCCTAAGTTTGAAAGCCGGCTGTATCACTTGCTCATGACTTAGTCTTTCCATAGTGGAGTTTGTTCACCTGTGTAACAGGGACATAAGATGACCCTCTTCATAGGGATTTGTAAGTCCTACGCGCAGAGCCAAGTTCCTAGCACCCAGTAAGGACTCATTCTCAATAAACATTAGCAATTCCTAATACTGAATATTTATTCATATCACAGCACTAGGTTTGGTCCTGCTTCTCACTGCGATGGATTCTCTAAAGTCTATCATGAAGACAGTTGGAAAACCTGGATAAGCTGATTAAAATAACTCTTCCTCTTATGATAAGGAAAAGCTCTTAACACTGGCTTATTTTCCAGATGTTTCCTCAAGGCAGACTCTAAATGAACAATTGATTGAGTTGTGAATATGTTTGCTATGCATGGGAAAGGTGTTTTGAGAAATGAATGATAAAGGTTTGTTGTAATGTGAACTTTGAAATCATAGCAATGAACATAAAACTATTACATTAGAAGCCATGGGTTTATCTTGTAATTTAAATGAGTCTTTTACACATGCATAATTTTTATAATACCACTCATAGATCATTTAGAAAATCTTGGTTTGTTGAATTATACAGATCTTTCAGTTGTTAACGTATCTTGCCTGGTATAGGTAGGCAAGCGCTCTACTTCTGAGCCACATCCTTGGCACAGGAAATGTTTAAGATTCTTGGTTAATTCAGGAGTGATAAAAATCCCCATTTTAGAGGTTTAAGGGGGGAAAAAGAGGAGAGCATTTATTAGTCACCTCCACAGAGAAAGTTTTTGGTTGACTACTTTGATGAGGCTGTGAAAGAGAACAAGTGGCCAGGGATCTTTGGACAGCTACCCACAGCCACCTGCCCCCTGCAGGACGCCCCCCGTCCCTTGTCACTCTTCTGCCTGAGAACATCACCTAAGCACCTCTGCAGGTGCCTGGGAACCCCTCAAAGCACTGGAGAAAAATTGCTGGTAGGCATATCAATGTCTTTCTGTGCATCTAAATTCTCAAAATCTTGTGACAGAGGGTGAGGGGGCAGGGGAGAAACTGCCTGTCCCTTAATTCAACAAGAAACTTATCTGGGAGTTGGGGGGGGCTTTTCTAATGGTATTTCTTAAAAAATAATTAAAGCAGACATGGGCATGTTGTCGCGAAAATCTAAACTCGTGCATGCTTTTTAAGACAATACATTTTTGTTACCAAAGAAACATGGTAACTTAATGAAACGAGGGCTTCTGGTTTATAGGGCAGGGCAATGGAGAGTGGGGAAAGCCTCAGGGTCTTCACTGAGACAACTGGTGACATTCAAACATATATTATAGGCTAGATAACAACCTTATGAACTCAAAGTTAAATTTCCTGAATATGATCAACCTTGGCATTTATGTAAGAGAACATCCTTATTCTTGAAAACATTTTAAACTATTTAGCAGTGAAAGGGTATCATGTATGCAATTTACTCTAAATATTTTTTTTTTACAATGGTTAGGGAAAATACTAGAGACAGAGATACAGAGAAAAAGAAAATAGAGCCAGCCCTCTGTATCTATAGGTTACAAATATGCAGCTTGAACCAACCACAGATGGAAAAACTTTGAGAAAAAAAAATGAGCACGTAGACTGTTTCCTAATCACAACTCCCTCAACAGTATTCTTTAACATCTATTTACACAGCCTGGTAATTGGTATTATAAATAATCCAGAGATGATGTATAGTGTATAGAAAGACATGCCTGGGTTACATGCAAATACTACACTTTATACAATGGACCTGAACATTCAAATTGGTGTCCATGATGGTCCCCAAACCAACTCCCTGTGAATACCAAGGGACACCTGTATGGCAAAATGTTAAAAGCTGCTAGCTCCAGGAAAAGTATAGGCAGGAATTCTTGGCACTATGCCTGCAACTCTCCTCTGGTTTTTCTCGCAACTTCTCGTATTTTTCCTTATCAGCAACATTGTCCGAGAGGCAGCATGCTACCTGCTTCTCTCTGTGACCTCATCCTGTGCCATTTCCTGTTCGCTCTGAGTGCTGCAGCCCCCGTGCCTGGTCTCCGGAGTGGTCCTGCTGGAGCCCCACTGCCCTGGACCTTAAGGAGGACCACGTACTCCCAACTGTCCCATCCAGAGGCAGGGCCCACTTCCACCAAGCATCTGACCAGCCCACCCAGGGGAGCACCCTTGCTTGTCCACCACCGACACTCAAGCCCTTCTTCTTGTACTTTTCAAAGAATACTATCATCACTACCTGGAATTGTTGACTTATAGTTAGTTCTCTTTCTCCTCCAGTAGATTATTCTCCATGAGGGTAGAGACTTTGTACTTTGGGCCAATGCTGTTGTCCACCGAGTTGCACAGAGGCACTCGCTAATGAAGAGACGCCCCTGCTGGCATAGGCCCTGGCATTCCAACTCTTCCACCGCTGAGTACTGGGCGTATAAGTCCGCAGTGCAAGTCCTCATTGGCCAACTGAGGGACGACAGGTGAGTGAGTGGGCCCACTGGAGGGCAGGTCTGATGCTCAAAGGACTGGAGCCTGGAAAGTGAAGGAGCTCACTTGTCACACACGGAGCCCCATACGCGGCTTGGCTGAGACGGTCCTCCCGGCTTGCGCTGGGACTTTCACCCTAGGAATAAGGTCAGCCTGGCAGTCGCCCATGCTCTGCACATGGCTGGGTCTGTCTTTACCTCTCTCGTCTTCCTGAGGAGTGTCTGCCAGAGCGGGCCCCTCCCTCAGTGACTTCTCTTCTGTTTTCCTGGCACCTGTGATTTCTGGCTCTTCCTGACTCTCCCTTTCCTTGGCTGGCTGGCCTCCAGTCACTCCGTCCCCACAGTCCAGGAAGGACTTACACCTGGGCTTCTGCATTTCCCATTCTGCCCTCTGTCCCCTGCCCCGCCATGCCCTTTCTGGCTTCCTATTTCATGCAGAAGCCGGCTCCTGAATGTATCTCCAGCCCAGGCCTCCTGCTGAACTCCAGACCCAGCTGGTATGTCCACCTGACTGTTGCAGAAGTCCCCAAACATCTAAAACTAGACTCCTCAAGTTCATTGCTAAGCTTCTCCTTCTTCTTTCCATTCTCATCCCCAAGGGAAGATCCGTCCAGTGCACCCACCTGCTCCTTAGTATCATATCTGCTCCTTCTGTAAGTCATGATGATTCTGGCTCCAGAAGATACTGGACATGTGTGTACAGATCCATGCAAAGCTACCCCCTCAATCCACGGCCTCGATATCTTGCTCCGTCTTGTCTAACCTGCTCCCCAGCTTCTATTCTTGCTTAACTCCATTCTTCTTTTCTCCTTTTGCTTTTGGTACTGGAGATGGAACCCAGAGGCATTCTGCCTCCAAGCTACATCCCAGCCCTTTGTATTTCTTATTTTGAAACAGGGTTTCGCTAAATTGCAGAGGCTGGTCTTGAACTGCAATCTCCTGTCTCAGCCTCCCAAGTACTGGGATTACAGGCATGTGCCACTCCCCTGACTTCAACTCCATTCTTTACACAGCAGCCAGAGAATTCTCTGTAAATGGAGAATGAGACCATGCCACTGCCCTGCTTAACATCCTTCAGGGGCTTCCCATAGCCGACAGGATAAAACCCCAAATCTGAAGGCAGCTCAAGCATTCCTATATGGTATATGCTCACTCCAAACTACTCTCTCCCAGGTCACCAAACCCTAGTTCCACGGACTTTCTTTTCTTTTTTTCCTAAAGCAGGCAGCCCCTCTCCTTTCCACGGCCTCTGCCACATGCTGCTTTCCAGCTCAACTCACTCTTCCTGTAGTTTTTCAGTTAGGTCATCTATGAGACCTCAGGCCTGGTGGGCATTTACTCGCAGACTTTAAATAACGCTTGAAAACAACTTTCCATTTGGTAGTGTCAGAAGAGTAGGGATGGACCAGAGCTGTGTGGCACCTGACAGCAGCTAGGAGAGCAGCTGGGGTGCGCGTAAGCGGGGGACAGAGGCCGAGCAAACGAGTGAGAATGAGCCCTAGAAGGTCTGACCCAACAGCATCTCTGGGCAACAAAGAGCAGACAGACAGACAGACGGGTTCTCCTCCCCCTCCATGCTGGGAGAGAGGGTCTTTAAAGATAAGGACGGTAATCCGCAGGACTTGGCCAGCGAGGAAATGGTGAGGATGTAGTTTCGCTTTCTGGGTTGGATGAATGACCGGCCCCACTGTGTCATCATTGAGCCAGGACACTGAGGAGGACATGCCTTTGGGAAGGCCGGTGGGAGGAAAACAGGAGGCTTGGGGTGTGGCATGGATTCGGGATCTCAGGAGGAGGACATCAGGTGCAAAGGTCCGTCCCGAGGGGACGGGGGTTTTGCAGAGTAACACTGTGAGAACCACATGAGCAAAGAGCTAAGCAAAAGCTCAAGGAAAGAGACCTAGGGGCCCCCGGGCGGCGGGGCTCCTTACAGCTGACATGCACTAGTCACACAGTCATGCATTACCTGTGCCGCGCTTTGTGTGACTGGGGGCCCAGTAGCTTAGTCTATACCAGCATCATCACAAACATGGGAGTGACGAGCTATGTGCCAATGTTTTGGCAGCTCCAGTGCCACTGGCGACAGGGCTTCTTCAGCTCCATTATAATCTCAGGGGATCGCCATTGAGCAAAGCGTTGTCACGTCGTGTGTCGTGTGTGACTCCACCTGAGCTAAATGTGAGCGGCTGGCACCGGCTAACCAGAAGGCTGCAGTTAGGTCAGTGGAGACAACAGATGCCAGGCTTCTCCGTGAGCGTGCAGGCCAGGCTCAGGACAGCCCAGGTGTCTGCTGGAAGAAGCAATGGAGTGATTCTTCAGAGGGCTGGGGAATCTCCAGAGCTGGTCACAGAGACGGGAACTCCAAGCAGGCAGCCCTCAAACTGTCTTCCAGATCGTGCTCTTTAACAAAGACACCTATTGTTTGTGCAGTTGAAAAGAGTCTGCGATGTCCCTGTGCAGCCCGTAATGAGTTCTGCAGACGCAGGGAATTCCTTTCTTGAAATCATTTCCTTTCCCCGAACTCTTATGTTTATACCATCCATTTTGCAGCTTATTTAAATCCAGACGGCGAGCAGGGACCATGTTTATATCTTCTGAGCTGTGCACATCAAGTTCCTAGTTACTCCATACATGTATATATATACAAAAACAATATTAATAAAACTAACAAAGCTCTAGATAAGAATTACGGGGTGGGTGGGTCTCATTTTTTCCTCCATTCCTTTCAGATACAGCAAGCATACTTTATAGGCATATTCTCTTACCTTGTGAGTAGGAGAAGGGCCACAGGTAGCTTGTGAAGGCCATTTTCAGCTTTTGGATAGTTTAACTCAGGTCAACCAGGCATGAGCAACTGCTCTTTTTTTTTTTTCTTTTTTCTTTTCTCTTGTATTTTGTCAAAGGCAGCAAAAGAAATGGATCATCAGTTCACACATGGCCGGGTTCAGAAGACATTTGGTCTTGCCGACCTGTGCAAGGTGCTCAGCTGGGCTCTGTCTTGAGTGAGGAAATCCTGGGCTTACTGTATCCACCTTTTTCCTGAGGTTCTGTGTCCTTTTCAATTGTTAACACCCATGGGAACAGAGAAAGTAGCTCAATACTCTTTAACAGGCATGAGCTATCATCGATTGTCCCTGTATCTGTCTTTAAATTATAAAAGTAGTCAAGGCCCAAATAGAGATATATCACTTATTAATATCATCTAAAATAACAATGAAAGTGATAAGATGGTTAGATGTTCATTCAACTGCTAATGAAGCCAGACCAATAACTCAAAACTCGATCCCCTGCAGAATATTGATCTGAACGATTAGCTGCAAAGCGCGGATGATAAGAGAAACTGAAAATGCGTGCCAGGGTTTTGCTCTCCAAGGATTCATCTTTGAATTTTCATGGGCGGGCGTGTTATTTATAGCCTACTTAAACACACATACACGCACACACCAAAACCCCTAAGATGGCCTGAAGCCAGCAAGTGTGGGTCTGGAAGGTGGAGTGAGATTCTGAAATGTGTACGTGGCACTAAAGTGAGTGCAAGCCAGCCCACTCGGCCGGTTTTGTGTCGCACACCCCAGGAGCACCCCTCTGGGCTCTGGAACATGCCAAGCCATCTTCCTGGGGCGCGACTCACCACTCAGAGGCTCTGACTCAGCACCGGGGCTGTTTTCCTTCTGGGAGAAGACCAAACAGACACTTGCCCTTTCATAAAACCTCTTGGATGAGTCACAAGCGAAAACGAGTTGGGAAGGTGGCAGGCAAGGCCACACCAAGGGCAGAAGGAGCCTGCGGGCCTTCCCTTCATTCCCCTCATGAGCCGGTGCTTAGGTGGCGCTACCCGGAGACTCCCTCATTCCAGGACCCTGGTCTGCATCTCCTCATGCCTATGAGACTCCCACTCCATTACCAAAAGGGTGTTACCCACCCTGGAGGAAAAAAAAATATATATCTATCTAGCCCACCGAAAGAGCTGAGAAAATACATGGCCAGGGAGACAGATGGCTCAGGAAGAAGCAATCTGGAATCAGAGTGGGGTGTGGGAGTGGAAACGTAGGCTGGGTGAGGAGATCAGAGAAGAAAGGACGGGTATCCCCAGGCGGCGACAGATGACAGAGCGCCGGTTGGGACGAGCAGTTGGAGGGGCGAAGGAAGTGGAAGTAATTTATCGATGCGAGGGGCTCTATCATAATTAGGAAAGCCCCCCCTCCGTCAGACGAAGGCAGACAGCGGGGAAGACGACGAGGAGGTTACGCGCTATTCCGACAGGCTTTCTATTTCTGATGGAAACACATCCAAACTAGGCTAATTTGTGTACAGCTGCAGGCAACATAAACATGGGCTGTTTAGAATTCTTTATAGAGTAGAGGTCTTTGTACTCCATACTTCATGGAAGCTAATAAGTAGGTGTCAAACTCTGAATTAAAATTCCCAGAAGAGGACATAGCACAAAGGACAATAAAAATGATTTTTAAATAATCACAGGGATAAATAGCATCTAGTTCTGACAAATGTAAGTGCTGGCAGGAAATGTTATTAGGCAGGAGCGCGCCTTTGTTCAGGAAGTATGTTTTATTCTCTGGCCGCATCATTCATCATCCTAATGAACCTCAAAATGTAAATTAAATAGCAAAGACGGATTCATTCGAAAAGCATCTTAAAAAAAAAAAAAGCTAGGTGTTAAACCATTTTTCGACTTTTATGTATTGGTTTGTTGTTTTCATTGAAAAACAGCCCTCAGTACTTAAACGCTTTATGGGGTAAGTCCATGCAATTCATATCTTCAGTAAACAGTTCATTCATTCCTCAGAGCCCTGGAAACAGCGATTAAAAAAGGAAGAAAAAGAAGAAACAAAGAAAAGAAAGCAAGGAATCTCATGTTAAAAACAGTGCATCCTGTAAATTATATTTGATCCCAGAAAAACCTTACGAACTCGAGCATGCATTTGCTTTTTTTGTTTGTTTGTTTTTGCTTTGTTTTATTCTGAAGTGGCTTGGTCCAGGGAAACCCTGGATGGGGAAGGATTAGTGAAAATTTCAAACAGCTTTCGTTGACTGATCCGAGTGCACTAATGGCTGAGCAAACACCATTTCAACCATTAATGATAATAGAATAAGGTCATGAGCCAAATTAGTTGCAATTTTTTGTTGGGTATTGATAAGAACATTGCCCATTCCTATGATGAATAGAGAAATCAGGGGTTTGTACTTGACCTGAATTTATGCATGAGCATGCCCAACAGAGCGACTGAACAGATCCGCTGGGGAAGCACCCAAGGAACCGCAGCAAATCACATCTTGTTTTAGCAGGAGTGGTCCTCATTTGCCTCTCTCTCTCTCTCTCCCCCTCCCCCTTTCTCTTTTTGCAACCCATAAATCATTCTTTGCATTCTTTGGTTGTCCCTGCTTACGTGCGAGCTCAACTCACCCCCGTGTCTCTCCAGCTCCCAGCTCCATGTGGGTGAATGTATATAAAACGAAGAGACAGATAATTGCACTGTTGAGGTTTGCTTGATGTCCAGGGGGCAGCCATTAATCTGTGCAAGGGGGTTTCCAAAGCCCCAGTCTGCAGAATAAATTATCATTAACCAATCTAGTCATCCTAAAGACACTATATTTTTTATGAGGTTGAAATGTTGGAGCAATATCCCTGGGGGAGGGCTGACAGTATCCAGCTGTGAAAGCAGCCGCCCCGTGCTGCTCGGAAGCCCGGGCTCCAGCCAGGGCTGTGGACCATCCGCCAGCCCGGCTCCAGGTAAACCCCCAGAGTCCATCTGTTTGAGGTAGATTGCTGCAGTGGGGGAGCCCGGCATCCTGTGACAGGGCCCTGCCTGGGTGGCCTCTCTCTTCATTGATGAAAGGGCACAGTCTGACAAACAAGAGTTAAGTTTGCAGGGCCAACTGGACATCTTGGTCTAGTTTACTTAGATTTTTGAATGGAGAAGTTCCTTAACACGACTAGAGCTGTCAAGACCGTCGTGGTGCCAGCCGGCCAACATGAAGAAACTAATCTGAGCCCGTGCAGGTGGCGGCTGCATCTCTCCTGCCAACTGCTCAGCGACACACATTTTGACCGGCATATTTGTAGGTTTATGACGTAAGGACGGTGCTCAGGGAGGGAGAAGCCAGAGCCACATGTCCATGGGGCCTTGGAGATGGGACAGTGACACAGCAACAAGGTGACAGGGTGGGGACAGTCGAAGAGATGAAGGGGATGGTGCTTCAAAGAAAATCGAGGCATAGATAAGACACTCAGAAGCAGTGCTGAACAATGAGAGACACGTTTTGACGTGGAGCTGAAGCCCCCTCCGGAACCGGGGCGGAGAGCTGTTAGGCTACCAATCAATCAATTGACCCCAGCAGGAAAAAAACAAAAAACAGACAGTCCAGGGAAGGAAGAGTGTCCTGCTATAAAAAAAAAATGTGCATTTTAACCTTTACAGTGTGTCAATAATTAACGTGAATCCACACCAATATGGTATCTTTATAAAAACACAGGAGTCTCTCACACAAAACCTTTTAAGTATAAAAGAAATAAGCCGTCCCCTAAAGATTTTCTGAGCTCATTCTCAGTGAAGAAGGATGTCATGATTGAACGTACCCGCTTTCAACCAGGTCTACAATACTGGGCGGACAGGCCCCGTGTTCAATGACCTCCAGCAATGCCGAGAACTCTACGGAACACAACACCCGCTCCCCCAACACCCGCTGAGCTCCGTCCCCAGCCCAGTCACTCTCAGCCTTCCAAGAATTCTCTTCTGAATTTACATTGTGGGGCAGAACTATCCATGTTTGGAGTGACCCTTCGATTCCACATGGAGGGGAAGTGCTGTGTTTCTCGAAGGTCTTTTTTTCTTTGGGCCAGCCGTGACTTCATGGAGAAAAGGATGATCTCCTCTTGTTTCTCTGCTCTCACCCTGAGGGTGGCTCCTCTTCCCTTCACAACCGAAACCTCCTAAATCTAGAGTCTCCAGGGAGCCATCTACTGAGCCGGGAAGGGATAAAAATTTAGCTTAGGTCCATGCGACAATAAAAAACAAGGCTAGGTGGGATTACTATAAACTTCATGAGGAAAGCATCATTGTTACCGAGGTTTTATCCACTTAAAAATGGCTGGGACTTCATTGTGCATTGCAAGGACCCTGTGTGTTTCTCAGGGACGCACAGAACTCAGCTTGATCATTCCATGAAGTAATCACAAAACATTAGTAATAAACATTTGTCTAGTAGGGCAAATGAAAAGATGGGGAGGGGGGTTATGCAGCCAGGATAAATGCTGCCTTGTTTTATCCAGTGTGCATGACACTAAAGGCATGGACATCGCGCTGACGATGTTTATACAGATTGAGTGTGCTTGCGGGGTCACTGTGTGATGCTTTGGCATTTGCACACACCTCGGGAGGACAAGACGGAGCTAAAACATCCCTCACCTCACATGCCTGGGATACTTTTTGTGGTGCAAACGCTTAAAGTCTGAGCTCAGCAATTCTGAAACAGACGTTATTATTGGCTATCACCACTGTGCTAATCTACATGTTCAAAGTCAGATGTTTACTTAAAGCAAAATACGTCTATACTGCCCATCAGCTTCCACTGTGAGATCACGAGAACAGCTCTCTGCTGGCTTAGGGCTCCTGGGTTCTCCTACATTCCTACATCCTCCCACCCGGTCCTTGCCTCTCGCTACACTGTAGTGCCCCATTTGGGGTTCTTTGGCTAGGAATGACTTCCTTAAAGCTTACAAACTGCCAACCCCTTTTGAATACCTGAACCTTCTACTGCTTACTTAATCTTTTTTTTTTTTTTTTTCTGGTACTAGGAATTGAAAGTACCATTCTACCTCTGAGCTTCATACTCAGACCTTTTTTATCTTTTATTTTGAAACGGGGTCTTGTTGGGTTGCTGGGCTGGTCTTGAACCTGTGATCTTCCTGCCTCAGCCTCCCACGTACTGGAATTACAGGTGTCCCCCACCATGCTTGGCTCGGTGAATCTTAAAATGCAACTTTTACCATATTGTTCTCTGTGCTGATCAACCTTTACCGACAACCCATCACCTACAGGAAAGAGCCTGTACCCCTGAGAGTGCGGCCTGCCTCTAAGCCATCCTGCCTGGCTCATCCGGGTACTTCCTTCTCAACAATCCGTGAGTGTTCCTGCTGGGAACAATCTGTGAGTGTTCCACGCAGCCTTCCTGCCTGTGATGCCTCTCAAAGTGTGACTCAAATTCTGCCTCTGGACTTTGAATGTCCTCAACCCTAGGAGGGAATGATGAAGGTTTGACATGACTGGATATGTTAGTTATCCTGATGTTGGTCATTACACAGTGTAGGCATTTATTAAAGCATCACACCGTACCCCATAAATACGCCCATTGCATGTCAACTAAAAATAAAATAAGTACAAAACCAACAAATTCTTCCTTGCACTTCTGCTCAAACCTCCCTGTCACATATAAAGCGTTTCCCTTCATTTACTCCTCAGAATCTAATATCTACACTCCCTTGCTTGATACTCATTCCTTCCTATCTTACTGAGCTATTTAATATTCTATTTGTTGATGTTCTTACCAACATCTCCCTGCGGCAGGGGTTGTGGCAAGCATTCTCATGCATATACCCTGCTTATAATATAGTAGTATACTCCTGTGAAAAGGTGAAAACAATAATTTTCATCATTTAAAAATTACTGTTATTATTATTTTTGCAGTGCTGAGGACTGAACCCAGGGCCTCACACATGCTAGGCAAATGCTCTGTCACTGAGTCACACCCCCAGCACCCTCCTTGCCCGCCCCCACATTCTTTTCTTGTCCCTGCCTTCAACTGGGGAAGCATGAGACTCAGAGATACTCTAAGCCTCTAAATGGGTGTGTGTGCCCAGTAGCTGGTAGCTTTGGGCCGGGTGGTGCAGTATATTTAAGCCCTGACAATTCTATCCTTAGCCACTGGTGCTGAATGCTTTGGGGCCCTTCTCTGGGACCCCTGACTTGTCTGTGGTAACCTGTTCATGGCTGCATCACACCCTGGCTGGGAGAGGAACTCGCCGGCTCACTTGGGGCCCTGGAAGGAGCAGGTTCCCAGGCTGGGCTCCGTTTTGCGGCAGGCCATGGTTACAGGGTCAGTTTGGGGATCTGCCACACCATGGGGTTTCTTCACCTACCCTGTCTTGCTCTTTATAAGTAAGGACGGCTCACCTGTTATCAACTAGCTTGATTTCTTTCATTACTATCTGGAGATATCAGGATCCCAGAACTGGGGACGTGGAGTTTTGCAGCACAGTGCAAGTTTACTGGTCTAGTTTACCCCCAATGATTGACTGGGAGAAGAAGCAACGAGCCCTGAACCAAGTACCCAGACTTTCTTAAATCTCCCCAAGACACTAAATCACTAAATCTCTCCTCACTTAAACACACCTCTCCGGTGCCCTCTGCGTGACGCCAACCCTGGACTCATTCTGTTCAGTTATATTCTATATCTCTCACTACAACCAAAGTACCCCTCGTGTGGGTACTGGCCTCACGCTCAGTGGGCTTGATGACTACCTCCCATCCCAGGGTCCCAAAGTTGGTAGAACACTTACCTCGTCCCCGGCCATCACTTGCTGGGGAATCTTTTTTTTTTTTTTTTTTTTTTTTTGCGGTACTGGGGATTGAACTCAGGGGCATTCTACCTCCGAGCTATACCCTCAGCCCTATTTTTTATTCTTTATTTTGAAAGCGAGTCTCACTAAGTTGTGGAGTGCCTCACTAGGTAGCTGAGGCTGGCCTCGAACCCGGATCCTCCAGTCTCAGCCTCTGGAATGCTGGGATTACAAGCGTGCACCACCACGCCCGGCTGGGGAATCTTTTCTTGATAATGGCCTTAGCCTACCCAAAGAAAGACGCTCTAAGATGCTCACTGCTATATTAAAACAGATACACTGGCACCATTACTTTTTTTTTTTAACTGAGAAGTCTGTGCAAGGCCAGACAGCCTCGATAGCCAGTTGGACACATTTCCCTGAAGTCAGGCTTGGGAGTACGGCTAAGAGCAACCCAGTTCTCTGCTACCTCCCCTCCCGGCTTAGAAAAATCCAAAAGGCACGTGCTTCTCACCAGGAGAATCCTTAGACTACTTTAAATTCAAGACTGCTGGATTAAGTCCATTTAAAAAGTTTCATGCTTCATGAAAGAAAATTTATTAACTCAAATGAAAAAAAAAAATCAGTGACAGTATGGTAGATGTATAGCACATCAGAATGATGGTCGCAGAAGGAATTCCCTTATCACCTTTGATTTGTAGATTGCAAAAGAGCAACAGTACTAATGAGAAATGTATACTGTATTAAGAAGTTGGGGTACTTTCTTAAAAACTTTATTTTTAAAAGACTTCAATTTAAGAAAACCTCTTCAGTTTTTTTTGAGACTGGCTAATCTTGCTTAGTGTAATATTCTCAAGTTTCATCTTTTTTTTTTTTTCCTGAAAATGACATAATTTTGTTCTTCATTATGGCTGAGTAAAACTCTGTTGTGTGTATATACCACAGTTTTGTAATCCATTCATCTGCTGATGGACACCTCGGCTGGCTCCATAATTTGGCTATTGTGAATTGTGCTGCTATGAACATGGATATGCACGTATTCTCTAATATTCTGACTTCAATTCCTTTGAAAAGATGCCCAGGAGAGGTACTGCTTGGTTATATGGTGGATCCACTCACAGTCTTCTGAGAAACTTCCACACTGATCTCCACAGTAGCTATACTAGTTTGCAACCCTACTAACAGTGTGTAAGAGGTCCTATTTCCCCAGATCCTCGCTAGCATTTATTATTGCCAATAGTTGTATGTTTTCTCTCATATGTAGAAGCTAGATAGAAACCGAGAAGCCAGGGTAACATCAAATAAAAGAACAGAGACTCCAGTGAAGTGATAGAGGGGCATTAAGGAAGGGAGAAAGGGGGGAGAGAGACGTAAAGAATGTAACAGTTGAAATAATGCTGTGTACGTACATTAAATTACCAATTCCAATCTTAAAGAAATGTATGTACAGGGTATGACTCGAGTACTTGGAGCATTTTGAGGGAAATGCTCCAAGAGTTGTGTGCATGTATGTTCGTATCATTCTCCATACAATATATATTTACAATAAAAATAAAAAGAAAGTCATCTTTAAAATATATTGGCTTCAACATGTACCTAGTGCTTTAGAAAATATGCATTTCCCTTTATTAAATTCCCAGTTACTCCTAATTTTGAAAGTGTCGTCACTTATCTCAGTTTCCTTTAATGGGATGGCTACACTCTCAGGCAGTTGTACCCATATACTCAGATCAGTGCCTGAAACAGAAATGGTTCTGCCCTCTATAGGGGTGGGGTTCCCCGAAACAGCAGGGGTGCTGACAGAAGACAGCTGAGCTCATCTGTTCCTGAACCTCTCTGTCAAGTTCAATTTAGCTTCAGTCTCTAGAAACACAGGGTAAGAGGTTGAAGGAAACAGAAGCTAACAAACTCGTCCTCAAGTCCAGAGGACGAGAAATGTGCTGTTTGTTCCTATTTCACTTTGGAATCGCAACATTATAGAGGGAAAAATAAAACCCATTACTACTAAAATCACCTTTAGGTAAGAAAGACAATTTCTTCCAGGATCTGGAGAGGAAGAGGGAGAGGGAGAGGGAGAGGGAGAGGGAGAGGGAGAGGGAGAGGGAGAGGGAGAATGAGAACCACATGTATGTTTTACTAGGGATTGAACCCAGGGGCATTCTATCTCTGAGCTATACCCCCAACCCTGTTTTATTTTTTATTTTGAAACAGGGCCTCACTAAGTTGCTGAGGCTGGCCTTGAACCTATAATCCTCATATCTCAGCCTTCCAAGGCCTGGCTTACCCTGAGCCTTTAAAATAACTGATTCAGTCAAGTATTAGCATTGTGCTTGTTAACTTAGAATATACTGAGCTAAGAAAGTTGATATTTTTTAAAGCAACACATTACCCCAGCTCACAAAATATAATAGTGTGAATTACTAGGAACCTAGCTATCATACTGTAATATAATTAATACTTAAATGTGCTCTCATCAGAAAACAAACTCTTCAGTATCAGGAAGTGTGTGTGTGTGTGTGTGTGTGTGTGTGTGTGTGTGTCTTTTAATACAGTGTCTGGAATGTGGTTCACATTCAATAAATATTTCCTTTTAACGTTGTTGAACTAATGCAGTTATTAAGATATCCTAGATAATATCTTAATAGATAATAAGACAATGGTCACCAATTATTGAGTTCTTACTGTCAAGGGCACTGCGCTAAGCTCTTTGCACATTTACCTGATCTTATTCTCCCTCACATCTCTGTGAGACAGGTACTACTACCCTCTGTCCCCTGCTGCGTAGACAAGTCTCAGTAAGGTCAACTTGGCTTGGACCATCCAGCTGGCAGGGGAGGATCCACGCATCCACCAGGGGCTTCAACTCTAACCAGGCACGACCGTAATGCTGCACTCAGTATCCACAACATACATGATCTGCAGAGCTAGCTCCCTGCACCAATTGTTTATAATCAAAATCACCAAGTGTTAGGTTAATAACTTTATAAACATTGTCTGATGCAGTCATATGTTCTAGTAATGAACCTAATATTCTGAATACTTCCAACATTCCCAAGGCAAGGGGTGAACATGTATATATTCCCAATAAAATACAAAATGAGAAGGCATAGCTCTGAAACTAAGATATTGTAAGACCTCACTGTAATTTGAGAACAAAGGAAGAGAGGTATTGGGTGGGATAAGTTAAAGACAGTTAAATACAGCACAGACACCAAGGATGAAATTACACCTAGTTTCAAGTGAACAGAAACTGTCAGTGAAAGAGAAGCTTCAGCATATGTGTATACATGAACTTTGCCATTTTAGAATAGCATCTCACTTCTTATATCACATTTGAAAACTACACTTTATACACAGGGTTTCAGATACAGAAGTATAGAGATTTGTTAAATTCAATGCTTTCATTACTCTAGTACCAATAAGGATATTATCGTTTTTTTCATTTCGTCTTACTTCATCAATTTCTCATTTAGAAGTGCCCGACTAGTGCAGTTTTTGCAAATCACCATTATACAATGACTTTTAGATCTTTCAGATGGACAGTTCACCTTCTCTCGCTCTAGGATACCTTCCTTTCTTATGTATGTAACCGATCCCTCCTACTTCTGAAAGGACAAAAGCATGCACATCAAAATTGTATCTTTTTCATCAAAGCATTGCATCGTTTTAGGGAAATGTCAGCAATGTTATTCTCAGGTTTCCCTTGGCCCAAGAGACCAGCGAAGGCTGAACAATGAAGCCCACAAGATGCTTAATCAATAGTGGTCACTACTCCCATTTTTTTTTTTAATCCTCCAGACTCTTCATTTTCAATGACGTTTACAACATTAAAGTAAGAAAACCAAACCATCCATCTCCATTGGTTTCAAGTGGTAGATGGAAGAATTCGACTGTCATAAAAATAATGACACAGCTGCATGCTTCAAGCCTTTACAAATTCATTTTTAGGCGTAAAACCTAGAAGAAGCAGGACAGATAAGTTGCAGAGAAGTAAAAGCACTGATTTATTGACTCTTCCTTTTTCTCATATTCCAAATAGATTTCTAACAGACCTGTGTCTCACAAAGAGAAACGGAAGGTTTCCATACCAGTCCTCTAATACATCATAGAGTTGAGAGACTTGCTTACTAGCAGAGGTGCCCCTGCCACTGGTTCTGAAGGACACTGACATATGATGTCCCCAAAATATGCTTTCATCAGGACAGACTCATGGGAAGGAGTCCACACCACACATGGCACTCACACTACCCCTCCTCAGGGGCAGGGGCAGGGGAAGGGGAAGGAGCAGGCTTTCTGGACCCTTAAAAGTTATAAAGCTATCTTTAAAAAAAGCCAAATTATGAGTACAAAAGTAGATACAGGGTCTTGGAGGAGAACCACACAACCCAGGAGCCCTGACATTGAAGCTGGGTTCATTTCCTGTCAAATCTGCCCTGCCTTGTGCACTAGAAGATGCGTGTGTCTCTGCTTGTATCAGGTCAGGCATGTTTGGAAAGGGCCAGGGTTTTCTTTGGTCTTCTTGTCTCCACTGTGGCCCCCTAGATAGTCCCCAGATTTTCTGCACCAGTGTGGCACATGCAGCATGGCGTGTGCCAAAAGAGCAGTCACAGGACATCGGCTCAGCCCGAGGAGCTCTGTGACCATCCTGGGAACCCAC
>PVLC010033845.1:5781-17348 GCA_004027655.1 Graphiurus murinus | reverse complement strand
TTATTTTGAAACCGAGTCTCACTAAGTTGCGGAGTGCCTCACTAGGTAGCTGAGGCTGGCCGCGAACCCGGATCCTCCAGTCTCAGCCTCCTGAATGCTGGGATTACAAGCGTGCGCCACTGCGCCCGGCTCCAGCTACACTTTTTAATCTTTAAAGTTTAACATTCTTGCTCCATTAGGAGCTTATGTTAACAGAGGTAGGACCGTGGATCTGGCTTTTTTTTTTTTTTTTTCAGTTTGCTAGTCAGTCATCCCTACACTGTTTATCTAATAATCTTTTATCTACTAACTTAAAATGTTTGGGAGGCTGAGACAGAAGGATCATAGGTTTGAGAACAGCCTCAGCATCTTTTAATGAGACTCTTAGCAGCGTAATGACACTCTGTTTAAAAATAACAAAAAAAGGATGCTTGTAATCCCAGTACTTGGGAGGCTGAGACCGGGGGATCTGGGTTTGTGGCCAGCCTCAGCTACTTAGTGAGGCCTTCCGCAACTTAGTGAGACCCTGTTTCAAAATAAAGAATAAAAAATAGGGCTAAGGGTGTAGCTCAGAGGTAGAATCCCCCTTGGTTCAATCTCCAGTGCCACAAAAAAAAAAAACAAAAAAAAAAGCTGGGGGTATAGCTCAGAGGTAGAGTTCCTCTGGGTTCAATCCCCAGTATATATAACACACACGCACACACACACACACACACACACACACACACACACACACACCACCCCCACCCCCACCCCTGTAATATACCAAATTCTCATGTATTTGGTTATATCTTCAGACTCCCTATTCTCTTTTATTGGTCTGTGTGTCTATTCATGTACTAGTATCACACTGTTGTTTTTTTGTTTTGTGGTACTGGGGATTAAACCCATGGGCATTCTACCTTCGAGCTACACCCCCAGCCCTATTTTTATTCTTTATTTTGAAATAGGATCTCACTAAGTTGCAGAGGGTTCCACTAAGTAGCTGAGCTGGCCGCAAATCTGGATCTTCCTGTTTCAGCTTCCCAAGTACTGGGATTACAAGCGTGTGCCACCATGCCAGGCAGTATCATGCTATGTTGTTAGCTTTATAGTACTTTTTCCCCCTTTGCCACTGGGAATTGAAATCAAAGGCAGTCTACCTCCAACCTACACTCCCATCGCGATTTTATTTCTTATTTGGAAACAAGATCTCACAAGGTTGCTTAAAGTCTTGCTAAGTTGTCAAGGCTGGCTTTGAACCTGTAATCCTTCTCTCTCAGCCTTACAAGTACTAGGATTACAGGTGTGTGCCATCACACCTGGCTATAGTACATTTTAAAAATCTGGTAGGGTTAATTCACTTTCATGCTGCTTTCAGTGATTTTTCCCAAGCTATTCTTCTGTGTTTGTTTTTCCAAATGAAGTTAATTAGTTAATTAATTTTTGCTGTACTGGGGATTGAATCCAGGGGCGTTCTACCCCCACTATAGCCCTAGCTCTATTTTTTATTCTTTATTTTTGGAAAACAGAGTCTCACTAAGTTACAGAGGGCCTCACTAAGTAGCCGAGGCTGGCTGGGAATCTGTGATCTTCCTGTTTCAGCCTCTCCAAATGAACTTTAAATTTGGCTTGTTAGGATTCTTTTAAAAATACTGTGTTTAGCAGGGTGTGGTGGCGCATGCTTGTAATCCCAGCATTTGGGAGGCTGAGACGGGAGGATCCAGGTTTGCAGCCAGCCTCAGCTACTTAGTGGAACACTCTGCAACTTAGTGAGACCTTGTTTCAAAGTAAAGAATAAAAATAGGGCTGGGGGTGTACCTCGGAGGTAGAATACCCCTGGGTTCAGTCCCCAGTACCGCAAAAAAAAAAAAAAAAAAAAAAACTATCTTTAAGCCAGGTGTTGTGGCACACACTTGTCACCTAGTACTTGGGAGGCTGAGACAGGAGGTTCGTAGGTTTGCAGCCACCCTCAACAACTAGTGAAGTCCCCCACAACTTAATGAGACCCTGTTTCAAAATAAAAGAATAAAATAGGGCTGGAGGTATGGCTCAGAGGTGGAATGCCTCTGGGTTCTATCCCCAGTACCACAAAAATAAATAAATAAATAAATAAAAAATAAAAATACTGTCTTTAATAGGTTTTAATACAACTGAGTAAAGTCATCAGATTTGTGTTTTAGAAGATTATTCTTCGATCAGGGTGAAAATTAAGTTGGCAGAGAAAGAGTTGACACAAAAAGGCCAATTGCAAGGTTGTGCAGTCATGCAGGGCAGAGCAGGTAGATGGGGAATTGAGGCTCCTCTTAGAGGGTTTGAGAGGTATTTAGAAAGGCAACACGACCAGACTTAGCTGATGACTAGGAGAGGGAGGCGAGGGGAAAGAAGTGCTTGAGGATCACCTCAATCTTTCTAGGTTAGGCGGCTGGGTGGTGCCATTGCTAGGGACTCAAAACACAGGAGGCATGGCTGGCTTGGGGTAGATGGCCAGTTCAGTGTTGAGTTGGAAGTGCCCTCCGGCCGTTCTTGGGAGTCATCTAGGTGCTGTTGAATACATATGTCCACAACTCTGGAGAGGTGCAGGCTGCAGTACAGAGTTGTGAGACATCCCTGAGAAATCCTAGGACTTAAAGGATATAGTCAGTATGTTTAGAAGTCTGTGAAGAAGTCTAGAAAGAAACACCCAGAGAGACAGGAAAACAGAAGACCATGGAGTCACGGGAGCCAGGAAAAGGACGTTTCCAAAGAGAATAAACTGTCAGTACTTTCGGATGCTTTCCAGAGGTCTGGTAACTTCTGAGCTGAAGTAGTCCACTTGGAAGCCAGGCATGGTGACACACGCTTGTAATCCTCATACATGGGAGGCTAAGAGAGGATTGCAGGTTTTCGGTTGGCCTCAGCTACTTAGTGAGGCCTTCTACAATTTAGTGAGACCCTATTTCAAAATAAAGAATAAAAAATAGGGCTGGGGGTGTAGCTTGGAGGTAGAATGCCCCTGGGTTCATCCCCAGTACTGAAGGAAAGAAAAAAGTCCACTTGGATTTAGTAGCAAGGAAGGGCCATGATTACCTGGGGGACTTTTCAGTAGAATAGAGGGTAGGCGTCAAGGCAGCTCCTTTACCTTGAAGCTTGGCTGTTGGGAGAGAGAGGGGAGGAGAACGCTGCCTCAGTTGGGTTTCTGCTCCCTCCCCGCCCCCCAGCTTCATATGGCAGAGGCTCCAAGGTGCCTAAGTGCAGAGGGAGAGTGCCAGTGGAAGAGAGGAGGAGAAGATTCGTGATCCCAGTGTTTGAGGGCCAGGTACTATGGAGAAGACGGTAAGGGCTTAGAGAAGTTGGCCTGTGTGATCTGAGTGGAAGAGAGTAATCCACTTACAGTGTGGTGTATGTTCCCTGACAGTTTTGACTTAATTTTGTTGAGTTTTCTGATATTTTTGTTGAGTTACTTATAGTATGTCTAAAAAATTGGAATCGGATTTAAGAATTTAATGGGATATTTATTCTTAAAAGCATGGGAAAGCCAGGTGTGGTGGCGCACGCTTGTAATCCTACAACGTGGGAGGCTGAGACAGGAGGATCACAGGTTCACGGCCAGCCTCAGCTACTTAGTGAGGCCCTATTTCAAAATAAAGAATAAAAAATAGCCGGGCGTGGTGGTGCACACTTGTAATCCCAGCATTTGGGAGGCTGAGACCAGAGGATCCGGGTTCGTGGCTAGCCTCAGCTACTTAGTGAGGCACTCTGCAACTTAGAGAGACCCTGTTTCAAAATAAAGAATAAAAAATAGGGCTAGGGGTATAGCTCGGAGGTAGAATGTCCCTGAGTTCAATCCCCAGTACCGCAAAAAAAAAAAAAAAGGTAATAGAAATTCGTATTTGCTGTGCACACATAATGGTTATTTGACGGATTGTGGTTACTCAGTGAGAGGTGGGAACAGGAAAGCCGGGGACAAGGGCCGCCTCGTCCCTGGCCATTTTTTATTTGGTTGTCTTTGAAAGTAATGACTCCAGCAGGTCCCGTGTTCTCTTTGTTACTGCTGACTCGTGTCCATGGTCTGTTCTTGCTTTGTGCCTGTGAGGTTGTGGGTCTTTGCTTTTATTCTACTCTCTTCAGGGCCCATCAGCCCCGGGGAGCAGATAGCCTTGGATCCTGGGTCAAGGAAGAGGACTGCCACCTGGACTGTCTTACCTTACTGGCTACAGCTTGACCCCAGGGTCTCTAAGGCTGGCTCACAGGGAAGGAAAAGAAACAGGGGGCGGTTACTGTGCTGATGCAGGCTGGTTTTCCGCCTCCCAGCTGTGGCACAGGCCAGTGACAGTTAATCCTGCAGCTTTCAGTCTCCCCATCACCATTATAAATTATTCACAGAAACACTGCAAAATCTCATAATTTTTTCCAAAGATAAACAGAAGTAAAATATACAGAAAAAGATTTTTAAAAACTTAGCATTTCTTATTAAGTTTCATTGTTGTTTTGTAGCAAGTATTTGGATTGTTGCATTGATTAAACGTAATTTAAAGACTTTTAGTCCTTATTTTGTTATTCTGTACTAGTTGCACATCTTCACTGTGGAACATCAGAGGAAATTTAAAAAAAAAAAAAAACCCACTTCAAAACATTGAAATCCAGGGTTGAGGGTGTAGCTCAGAGATACAGTGCTTGTGTGATCCCTAGAACAGAAGAAAGAAAGAAGATAGATCATACAAAATAACCAAAGTACTAATCATTATTTCTCCTTACTCATTTTTAGTGTACCAAGTAAAATCAGTCCCCAGTTTTGAGGAATATGTTTAGTTAGGATTGTGTTAATAGTACCTAATCTGAGTTTAGTTTTTATTTTTATTTATTTAATTAATTTATTTATTTATTGTGGTACTAGGGATTGAACTCAGGGGCATTCTACCTCCGAGCTACACCCCCAGCCCTATTTTTTATTCTTTATTTTGAAACAGGGTTTCACTAAGTTGTGGAGGGCCTCCCTAGGTAGCTGAGGCTGGCCGCGAACCCGGATCCTCCGGTCTCAGCCTCCCAAATGCTGGGATTACAAGCCTGCGCCACCACGCCCAGCTCTGAGTTTAGTTTTTAATAAATTTCATTGATTAAAATCCTCAGCTGAACTCTATGTGTCATAATTCTGGAGATGAAGCTGTTTAATCACTGTTCCCTCATCTGTGTTCTCCCTGGCACGGAGCCTCTGAGAAGCCAGTGGGGGACAAATTGTTAGCTTTATTCCTGGTGGCTCAGTATCTCAGGCCCATGGGCTGGGCTCTGGAATCAACATGAGATATCCTCACCCCTCTTCCCTCCTCCCCAAGTGAAGCCAGCTGTGCCTGCAGAGGCTGAGCTAACAGGACTTACCCCTGCAGTTACAGGCTGAGAAGCTGGGGAATGTCCACTTTCCTTGCCAGGGAGAGCCTGCCGAGACGATCAGGAACCAAGAAGCTTCCTGTGCTGCCCAGCCAGGCCTGTAACACATTAACCCATCCAAAAGAGAGGCCTGGCTCAGCTCACCAGGCAGATGGGTCAGTTTTCCCTCCCATGCTTGTGGGCAGAAGCTTGGACTTGCCAAGAGGAAGAGACTCTCTTGACTTGGGTCCCGCCAGTTTTCCTCTTTGTTTGACAAAGGAATGCCAAGACAACTCAGTCTCTAAGCAAGCAACCAAATTCTGTTGCAGTTACCCTCAAGAGATGGCAAACGTTAGCCAGGTGTAATGGTACACACTTGTAATTCCAGTATTCAGGAGGCTGAGACAGGAGGATCTCAGCTTCAAGGCCAGCCTCAAACTTTAGCAACCTAGCGAGTTCATTTCAAAACAAAAAAATAAAAAGGGCTGGAAGCCGGGCGTGGTGGCGCACGCTTGTAATCCCAGCATTCGGGAGACTGAGACCGGAGGATCCGGGTTCGTGGCCAGCCTCAGCTACCTAGTGAGGCACTCCGCAACTTAGCGAGACCCGGTTTCAAAATAAAGAAGAATAAAAAATAGGGCTGGGGGTGTAGCTCGGAGGTAGAATGCCTCTGAGTTCAATCCCTGGTACCACAAAAAAAAAAAAAAAGGGCTGGAGGTGGAGCTTGGAGGTAGAATGCCCCTGGGTTTAATTCCTAGTCTCCCCGCCCACCGCCCCCCCAAAAAAAACATGCCAACACTTTAGGGGGACTTTACAGCTCAGCCTAAAGAACATAGCACAAGCATGGTTGTATGAAGCAGGAGTGTGCTGGGAGCACAGTCGGTTCCCATGTTCAGAGGGGTCTGGTAGCGCTGGACGGCCACATGAAGCTGCTGCGTGGTCACTGTGCTGACCTGGAGGGTCATCTCTCACTGTGTGACTGTGTGAGCAAGTGGCCAGATTAGGAAAAGTACCCTATGCTCTTTTAAATCAAAAACAGGATGTAAGTTTTTTTTTAACCCAATATGCTTTATTTAGAATTACTATGTCATGTTATATCTCACTAAATATTGCAGATTGTTTGATTCTTTCTTGACATAGTTTCTCTCATATGTTTCGAGTTCCTTTGTGAAATTACACACTCATTTTATCCTTTAGAGATACAAGTAGTTTGCAGGGAAATGTTGTTTTGTTGACTAGATGGTAGAAAGCATGGCCTCTGTCTCTTTTTTGTTTTTGTTTTTTTAGTTTTTTATTTTTTTGGGTACTGGAGATTCTACCCAGGGACATTCTACCTCTGAGCTATACCTCCAGCCCTATTTTACTTTCTGTTTTCAAACAGGGTCTCCCTGTGTTGCCAAGGCCGGCCTCAACCTGTGATCCTTCTGCCTTAGCCTCCCAAATACTGGAATTATAGGTGTGCATCACTACACTTGGCTCTCATCTCTATTTTTAGTATGTTGATAGAAATTTTTTAATTAAAGCTGAAAATGTATCCTTAATTTGTTAGTGTCATAATATTTACTGATTGATTGTGTTACTGGGGATTGAACCCAGAGGCATTCTAACTTCGAACTGTACCCCCAGCCCTATTTTATTTATTTGGAAACAAGGCCTTGCTAGGTTGATGAGAGAGTCTCACTACTTGTTGAGACAGTCCACGAACTTGTGTTCCTCCTGTCGCAGCCTCCCAAGTACAGGGATTATAGGCGTGCACCATCAAACCCGGCTTAGAAATTTAAAATTACCTCAAAGTGGAGATTAGAATAAAGAACTCCCATATATACTTTTCCCTAGTTTCAGTATTTTCAACATTTTGCCATTCTTGTTTTATCTGTCCCCATTCTAGTTTTTTTTTTAATCTAAATTGCAGATATCACGCCGGGTGTGGTGGCGCACGCTTGTAATCCCAGCATTCGGGAGGCTGAGACCGGAGGATCCGGGTTCTCGGCCAGCCTCAGCTACCTAGTGAGGCACTCCGCAACTTAGTGAGACTTGGTTTCAAAATAAAGAATAAAAAATAGGGCTGGGGGTGTAGCTCAGAGGTAGAATGCCCTGGAGTTCAATCCCCAGTACCGCAAAAAATAAATAAATAAATAAATTACAGATATCACCTAAACTCAGTGAAATGTCTCAACAAGCTTAATCACAGTGAACCTGCTGGGATTCAGAATGCAGTGGGACTAGAAGGAGGGGAGCAGGGCAGGCGCCCCACGACTGTCTCATAAGCCCACTTCCTAAGGCAGGTGCATGGGCTTCTTTCCTGCTTGACCTAAAGGGCCTACCTAATAACCCTTTGGGTCTCCACGACACCTTTGGCCATCTTACTTAACCAGCCTCCAGCTCTAGGTCCTTCTGCCCTGCCCTCTGTGTTTCAGCTCAAGCCTTGGTTCCTCAGAACCAGTTCTCCTTCCACAGTCTTTTCCATCCCTGTAGGAAGCACATCAGCTGCCTCTGGAGGTCAGCGACAGACCTCATTTACCCAGGACAGATTTCTCCAGTCATCAAGTCAGCATCAAAATTAAAAGGGGAACCACATTCAACAGAAGACCTCCCTCTTCCCCCTGGCAGGGAGATGGCAGTGCCTGGGCAGCATG
Source organism: Graphiurus murinus (assembly GCA_004027655.1). NCBI lineage: Eukaryota > Metazoa > Chordata > Mammalia > Rodentia > Gliridae > Graphiurus > Graphiurus murinus. The sequence goes on along the minus strand of PVLC010033845.1, from coordinate 9,411 downwards.
CCCTGGAAAGACCGGGGGATGCCTGTAGAGTCCAGGACCACGTATGCTATGCACAGCCATGCCTGAGGAGTTGAAATTGAAGATCTTCATTTTATCATGGAAAACAACCCCTGCTGCCTGGGGTGGTGTGGTGAGGGAGATCTGCTGAGTGTGGCTCCCCTCTTAACTTTGATGCTAATGAGATGAAGACTGCAGAACCCACCCTGGGTAAACAGGATCTCCCATTGCTCTCCTCCAGAGGCAGCTGATGTGCTTCTGGAGAGGGAAAGGTAGAAAGAATAGAATAATAAGGTCTCACATAGCCATTACCAGTTTTTGTTTGTTTGTTTGTTTTTGTTTTGCAGTACTGGGGATTGAACTCAGGGGCATTCTACCTCCGAGCTATATCCCCAGCCCTATTTTTTATTCTTTATTTTGAAACAGGGTCTCACTAAATTGCGGAGGGCCTCACTAAGCAGCTGAGGCTGGCCGCGAACCCAGATCATCCAGTCTCAACCTCCCAAATGCTGGGATTACAAGTGTGCGCCACCACGCCCGGCTCTTTGTTGTTATTTCTTATTTTGACAGGTTATTTTGCCTGGCTTTCTATCATACCAGTTAGTTCATTTTGACGATAGCTGCCTGAAATCAACAACAAAAACCCATTTTAGCTCTGTCATTTTCTTTTTTTTTTGTGGTACTGTGGATTGAACTCAGGCATTCTACCTCTGAGCTATACCCCCAGCCCTATTTGTATTCTTTATTTTGAAACAGGGTCTCACTAAGTTGCGGAGTGCCTCCCTAGGTAGCTGAGACTGGCCATGAACCCGGATCCTCCAGTCTCAGCCTCTCCCAAATGCTGGGATTACAAGTGTGCACCACCATGCCTGGCTCAGCTCTGTCATTTTCTAAAAGAATTTTCTAGTTTACCTAAATTCTTTACTTCCTATTTATCTATCTATCTATCTATCTATTAATTAATTAATTAATTAATTAATTAATTTTATTGTACTGGGGATTGAACCCAGGGGCATTCTGCCCCAAACTACACCCCTAGGCCTATTTTATTTTTTATTTTGAAACAAGGTCTCACTAAGTTGCAGAGGGCCTCACAAAGTTGCTGAGGCTGGTGGAGAAACTGTGATTCTCCTATCTCAGCCTCCCAAGTACTGGGATTACAACCACCACACCTGGCTTTTTATTCTTTATTTTGAAACAAAGTCTCACTAAGTTTCAGAGTGCCTAAGTAGCAGAAGCTGGCTTTCAATCTGTGATCCTCCAGTCTCAGCCTCCCAAGTACTAGAATTACAGGCATGTGCCACCACGCCTGGCTCTGTGCGCCTTTTCGTACCTCACAGCAGAACTCTTGGCCTTGTAGAGAAGATTGGGTCCCAAATTTGGTTGGTCAAAAAGGCAGTTCCTCCATGTTAAAAAACAAAACAAAAGCCAAAAACCTACCCAACCAGGTGGTTTGGGGTCTCTGACAGTCTAATTCCCCTTGCAAGTATGGGCAGGTCTTCCCGATTTCCTTTGTCTTGAGAACCGAAAGGTGCTGATTGTGGCTGGAATGAGTCTTCCGCTGGTGTCCCAAGAGGGACACAGTTGTTCCCTGGTAACATTTGCCCTTTTTAAAAGAGGGAGCCCCGCTGGGTGTGGTGGTGCATGCTTGTGATCCCAGTACTTGGGAGGCTGAGACAGGAGGATCCAGGTTCTCGGCAGGTACTCTGCAACTTAGTGAAACCCTATTTCAAATAAAGAAAAATAATAATAATAATAATAAGGCTGGGGCTGTAGCTCTGCGGTAGAATGCCCCTGGGTTCAGTCCCTAGTACCACTAATAAAATATAATAAAAATAAAATAAAATGGAGCCCATAACTATAGCCTACATGTAAATAAAAAGCCCCCTGAAGGAACCCACCTTAATTCTTAACCTTGTTAAGTCTCTGCTTTTCCCCAACAGATATTTCTTCAGTACTAAGGGCCAGTCTTTCATACATTTGCCAAGAACTAAAGAAACACTGCTCCGGGCCAGCTGGGCCATCCTGGAGAGCTCAGTGATGAGTTTAGTGTGACCTCAGAGCCAAGCATTAACTCACCCTATCTGGTACTTTTCCTTCCAGCTAAACTTCACACCAGCCTCTTATCCTATTAGGAAGGTGGGAAACAGATGTGAACCTGAGTATATAGAAGAATTTAGAATGACTGGGGTAGTATTTTAAGTCTAAAGGAGGAAGAAGCGTGGTTTGGCTAATAGTGCTGGGACTTTAGCTAACTATTTATGAACTATTAAGTTAGATGCCAACCAAGATTGTGGAGTCCAGTATCAAGCTCTGAGTGTGCTGTTAATTCTACAGTATTATCAGATGTCATAGAACAAGGCTATTCTCCTTTCTTTAAATCTTAGGTCTTCAGGAGATTTACAAGAACATGATAAAATTTTAATGGATTTTTAAAAAAATATGTGTGGGGTAGTGGGGATTTACCTAACCCTAGGCATGGAAAATGCTAAAGCACATGCTCTACCACTGAGCAACACCCTAGGCCTGTGGGAAAATTCTTTATTTTTTGTAACACTAGGAATTAAACCTTTGTACATGCTGGACAAGTGTCCTACCACTGAACTATATCCCTAGTCTGGAAAAATTCCTAAAGTCTTTTTTTTTTTGGCTTCTGCATACATCAGCAAAAATCCACTTAAAAATCTCAAAAATAAGCCGGGCATGGTGGCGCACGCTTGTTTTCCCAGTACTTGGGAGGCTGAGATAGGATCACAGGTTCAAGGACAGCCTCAGCAAGTAGTGAGACTCTCATCAACCTAGTGAGACCCTGTTTTCAAATAAGAAATAAAATCAGGCTGGAGGTATAGCTGGAAGGTAGAATGCCTCTGGGTTCAGTCCCCAGTACCACTAAAAAATAAATAAATCTAAAAAATAATTGGTTTTATATAGGCAAAGTGGCAAGGAGAAGAGAACACTGAAGGAAGCGCAGGGATTCTGAGTTCAAGCTTCTAGGCTGCTACAAACAGCCATGTGACCTTGAGAAGAAAAGTCACTTTCTCCCTCTGGATTTGGATTTTCATCTGCAGAAGGAAAGAATAGAAGTAGGTTCTCTGTGGTCAGTAGTCCTTCTTCCTCTAATATGCAGCTCACTCTGATAAGCCAGGAGCCCCAGTCCCCTGCTTTGCCTGTCCCCCCTCACCCGTTTCTTAGGTCTTGGAAGGAGTAAGAGCGAGCTGGAAGGCTCTCTTCTCAGTGCTCTCCTCTAGGGTCCCATCTGCTTCCATTGTTTAGAGCTTTCTTTGCCTCCTGGTTCAAGCCTCATAGTTAAAAGAAAGGTGACATCACATGAAGCAGTTCATCTGAAATACTAAGCTTCACGCTGGCACATTTTCAGAATTAACAGTGGTATTCTGTTGCTCTTTCAGGAGTTTTGTAAATTTTTTTCCCTTGATCTCTGGCCATGACAATGTCTATAAATGAAGCTACTGAAAGTTATAAGAATTGTGTCTGTTTGAGAATATTGATTGGGGACCCCTTTGTACATATACTGAGGTTATGGATCAGAGAACCATGTATAGGCTTAATCCTGGTCTTCTGCATTCTATGTGTGTAATTTTTTTTTTTTTTTTTTTTTTTTTTTTGTTTTGGGGG
>PVLC010033844.1:0-17250 GCA_004027655.1 Graphiurus murinus | reverse complement strand
TGCGATTTTCTTGAGTTCTTTGTATATCCTAGATATTAAACCTCTATCTGAAGTGTAACTGGCAAAAATTTTCTCCCACTCTGTAGGTTCTCTGTTGAGGTTCTTGATAGTTTCCTTTGCTTTGCAGAAGCTCTTCAGTTTAGTGCAATCCCATGGATTGATCTTCCTAAGGGTTGCTTGTGCTTTTGGGGTCCTGTTATAACACAACAAATTGACAGATGGTTACTAAGAAAAAGGCCAGCTGGTAATATGGGCCAGTCTTAAAACTGACAAAAGAGAAGCAGTTTGGAGTAAAAGTTCTTAAACAAGACTAGCATATTAAAAAAAAAAACCATTAGACTATTTTTTACCTAATTTTTCTTTATTTTATTTGGTGCATTATAATTTACATCATATAGGGGTATAGAGTGACAGAGAAATGCATGCACACAATTCTTGGTGCCTTTCCCATTGGGTCTAACCCCCCCCCCCTTACCCTCCCTAAGCATGTCTCTGAGACTGGAATTGGTAATGTTTAGACATTCATAGACGTTCATAGCATTATTTCAACTGTTACATTCTTTATGATTTCCTCCCCTCTCTTCTCTTCCCTAATCCCCTTCGGTCACTCTTTTGGAGTCTCTGCTCTTCTATCTGCTTCTCTTATATGTGGAAGCACATATAAGACTGGCTATACTCACTAAATGAATGGTTTACCTTTAAATCAGCCTTTTCGTGTGCATATGTGTGGTACTAGGCATTGAACCCAAGGGCACTTCACCTCTCATCTACACCCCCAGCCCTATTTTATTTTTATTTTACAATGAGTTCTATGTTATGGAGGGTCTCAAATTACTGAAGCTGGTCATGAACCTGTGATCCTCCTGTCTCAGACTCCCAAGCCCTGAGGATACAGGAAAGTGCTACTACATGCAGCTATAAGCCTTCTTCTTTTCTGTCTCCAACAGAGCTACCATTCCTGAGAAAATAGGCACTTACAAAGACTTTTTAACATGCACCAAAACTACCTGAAGAACTTATAAAAACAGATTGCCTTCCCCTACCCCAAGAATTTGTAGCTCTGGATGGGAACTAAGAATGTGAATGTCTTAGAAATGCACAGGTCATACTATTTCTGCTGGTCTAGAAATCACACTTTGAAGAATTGTTGGCCAAAAGAAGCTAGGGGCAATAAAAGGAGGGGCTCCATCTTCTTTGAGTTAGAGAATCTCAACAAATGACAGAAAAGAGTACACTAACTGAGGTGAGACAAATTTAGTAGAAAAATCTGGGAACAGCAAAAAGTCACTGTGGGGGATGTTTTCATACAAAATGGAAGTGTTTCTTGAAGGAGAACAGTTTTAGAGTAAAAAGGTCTAGCTCAGAGGTAGAATGTGCCTGGTTCAATCCTTAGTGCCAGTAAATTATTTAAAAATACTTTATATGTGTAAGGTTAGAGTTTCTATATACATATATAGTTCTTATCCTTTAGTTTCATTGACCAAAGTCTCTAATATAGTGTGCAAGAAAACCAATTTATGAATATCAAACATTTTCTATTGAGAGAAACATAAAGCCAAGTCATCATCAGTTAAATTTCCCCTTTTTCTAAGTACTTGCAAGGACCATTAATTATCATTATCATCAAATATAAATCCAGCTGGAATGCCACAAAACAACTTATCCTCCAACATGCCCTGATGCTTAGATTTCTACTCCCCATTTAGCAAAGGTTCCCCTTCTCTGGAGGCAACCTGTGCTGATAGGATTTGTGCTTCTGGATTGGATTATGTGTTGCTTGTAGAGAAACCTTCCACAGGTTTTACCCTGGAGCCAATTCTTCCCAGTTTGTCTCCAGTCTGTCCTGCACATATATTGAATCGATGGGGGCCAAGTCACTGGGTGATCACCCCTTAGGTGTATCTTCCCAGATGAGCCAATAATATTCCTATGACCCAGAAATAGGGTCATCACACATCCTGGAGTATTCTCCCAACACCTCTGCCTTTCTCGGTGGAGGGAACAAGTGCCTCCTATCTTCAGTAATGTTATAAGCAGGCATCTGTAGAATTTCTACACAACAAAGTGGACAAAGTTGCAATGATCAGGAGAAGGAGATGAAACAGCAAAAAGGCAAATTCAGACAAATACTAGCAAACAAAAGTTCTAACAAATGTTCTGAAAAATAACTGGGACCTGGTAATTCAATTATTCCTGTACCAACTGGGATGAATTTGCAGCATTTAAAAAGCCAATTTCTTTTTCTTTTCCTTCTGAGCTTTACTACATAGGGAAAAAAAATAATGTCTTCCCCTATTCTCTAAATCATCAACCTAATTCCCATTTTGTTAGACACTTCATTATGAAAGAGTGTTAAAGCTCTTTCATTTTGGATTTTATTTCATTTACCTGATCTTTAACAAAACAGTTTCAATTATAAAGACTCATCAAGCAATGATCCTTCAATAAAATCTAACATACAGCCAGACATGGTGGCTCATACCTGTAATTTCAATACTCATGAAGCTAAGACAGGAGGATTGCAAGTTTAAAGACAGTCTCAGCAACCCATCAAGACCCTCAGCAACTTAGTGAGACCATGTTACAAAAAAAATTTAAGAAAGCTGAGAGTGTGGCTTGAAGATAGAATGTCCCTGGGTTCAATCCCCAGTACCAAAAACAGAAAACAAAATCAAATATAGCATCCACAAAGGTATCCTGATGCCACAATGGAATACCAATTCCTTTTTAGTCACAGGATCATAGCTGAAAGTTGTCCAGTCTGTTAATATACAGCTCAGAGGATATAGATGATATTTCAACTGAGTCACTCAATATAGAAATATAAGAAGAAACAGTAAAAGCCAAAAACCAACGAAACAAGTGTCCACCAAACAAAAAAATTTTCCCAAAGGAAAGCTAGGAATTGTTTTTAGCCCTCTGAATATTATCCCACATGAGCCAGTACCTCCAAAATGACCAAACATTTCTCAAATGTCTATTTAAGCCTCCATATGGCAGAGACAAGTTATTTTATGCCAGCCAGTAAGGAAAAATAATTCAAGCAGGGTCCATATGGCCAGACAAGCCCCAGAGAATTTAGACTGAGGCTTCCACCCAGCTGGGGCCCCTCAAAAACACCAAATACCATTTTTTTCCTCCAACAAAGTGTTCATTTGCAGCCAAGAAGAGAAAAGAGGAGAGAATCTCCAAGATAAAAAGAATTTCCAGTGAATTCTGGGACTTCTCTCCTGACCAGAGATTTAGCTCATGATAAGCAAATAATTCATCTCTTCTCATGCAATAATTGCCTCTCCCAGTAGAAACTAAGAGGACCACACCACCCAGAAGGCACCTTTTTTACATGACTGCTCCCCAAGATTGTTACTGTAATAAAATGTATAAGCTGCCCATCTCTCAAGTACCAATATCTGATATTTAGGAAATATTTATTTATTTAAGGGCCAGCAATCTTGAGAAGATAGAGGGGCCTATTTTTGCCTAAAAGTTCTATCTTGAGATAGTCTCAGGGGCAGGAAGAACTTTTATAGAAGTAAAAAGAGGTACAATGAACAGGAAAGCTACAAACTGGGTGAAGATTTTCTCATTCAGGGCTGTGTCTTCTTTCTTTTTCTCTGTCTGGAACATTGCAATAGCCTTTAACTAGCTAACTAAAAATTCTTCTTTGGCTAGTTAACTACAACCTAAGAAAGAACTTGTATATTGCAAAAAGAATTAGGGAATAGTGGAAGAACAAAAGATGGGGGAGCAAAGGACAGTTTCAAAGAAACCTCTGTACATTTATAAGGAGTGTATGCTACATGAGATTTGGAGGTAGATAAAGTCAAGAGAATTGGGTGATCGACTCCAGGCTTCTCACCAAGTTGGCCTCTGTAACATTTTATTAAAGCAATCATCAAAACTACCCACATTTAAAGCCTATTTTGAGTCACTTATCAAATGGTAGTTATGTCAACAGTGTATGCCAAAAATGGTCACCAAATAAATGGTTTTGTCAGCAGCAGCAGCAGCAAAAGATTATCTGTCATTCAGCTTTGGAAAGTAAACAAATGTCTAGGAGAAAAGCATCCATATCTTAGGTTCACAGGGATTGATTTGGAAAGATAGTCAAGGTCCTGAGCATCTCTCATCTGTACCTCTTTCCACATGCACTCAGGGATGACGATATACAGAAATCAATGACAGTATGTAATATAATGTACAAAACATATACAAATATAATACAGTCTGAAATAGGGAGTCCCCACAAACAAAGCATGGTATTTGGAGGCAAAGACAAAAATTATATGGTAGCAGTGAATGCTAGAAATTGTAACATTTTGGACATCTGATCTGTTCATATAGTGGAGGTAAGAGATTACCTTACTTTGGACCAATAAGGCTAAAACAAAGAGAGATTGACAGATACTGAAGTAGAAGCTAGCCAATTTATCTCCCTTCCAGCTGCAGGATGAATAGGGAATTCATGCATCCAAGTAGACAGAAGGAGACCCAAAGCAAATTGCTGGCACTCTTTCTACAAAAATTGTCTCCTTTGGCAAATTCTCAGGCTCAAGAGGTTTATTTTTATTTGAGGATGACTAAACAAAAACATTCCAACTGATGCAGAGAAAAAAAGAACCAAAAGAGAAAAGGAATATAGAAAACTTTAGAAAAAAATATTTGACATACTTAATTGAATTAGCAAATATATGGCCATTTTGAAACAGTACCAGAAGCCATACAGAGATAAAGAGATGAAAATAAAACAGCATTGGGTCAGTGGGAGACAGATAAGATGCAGGATTAGAAAACAATAGAAACTCTTTCCTTGAATAAACTATATTGTTGGTCATTACCCTTTTCTAATAAGTGTGAAATATGTAAGAAATAGAAATAAAATACTATTTTGGAAATCAGCTCATTGAACAGTTGTGTCAGTATTGAGGATTTTCTCCACTTTTTCTAGACAAATTATTATTATTTTTCAGTTATTTGGGGAAATATCTGTGTTTACAGATTTCTCCTCAGTAAAAAAAAAAAAAATGTCAAGCAGAAAGAAATGAGAGAGGATGAGATAATTTCCCAGGTGTACCTTCTGCCAATTTTATAAGGCAGTGCAAAAGCACTCTGCAATTCATAGTAAAATTGTAGAAAGCAGAGCTTGAAAATGCTCACTGACCACATTCCTGCATGGAGATGCACATTTCTTCCTCTGCTGCTACCTATGGAAGGTTTAAATCTTAGCAAGATTAATGGATCATATAGGTGGAAGTGAATCTTTACCACTACTGTCTCTGTAACTATTTTGAGATTCCCCTCTCCCCAATTTCCTTTTGCATTATGGACTTGAAGTTTGTTTGTGTAGGTAAGTGGAGACAAAAGAAGGTTAGTATTACTTGATTCACACAGTGGCCATAAGAGTCTTTGCCCAAGATATTCTTGGTCCCAATTAATAACTCTTGGGTTTACTAAAATCTTTCCCCAGAAGATATTGTAAGGACACTATAAATGCAATAGGGAAATTAAAAACATGAATAGAAGCAGCTAAGAGAAAAACTGACACTGTGGAAGGTTTTTTAAAATCCATTCTGTATAGGGCAATTTTTTAAATTATCCTAGAAATAGTAAAAATGACAGAGAAAAGCACAATGAAGCATAAGCATGACAAACCAAGACTGTGGGTCTAAGTAAAAATCTGGATTATTTAGGGAAAAAAAGGCAATAATAAAAAAGAAATGTAATAAAGACTGCTATGCTAAAAGTTTCTCTGTATAAATAAAAGCCCATTGAAAGAAATCACTAAATCTCAGCTAAATTTAATTTTAAAAAACCACATCCACATCTAGAAGTACACCAGTAATCAATTTTATATTTCTAAATTAAGGAGGGAGGAGCCCAAGATGGTGACTGAGAGAAACACCTCTCCTCAGGCACTGTAGAGCTTGAACCAAAACTTCTGTAAAAGCAGCTTCTTGATGAAGAAAAGAAAGCAGCAAAAAAGTGAACAAAGTAGCAAAACTAAAATGCAGTTGAGCAGAACCCAGAAAGCAGATGAGGGAGAGCAAAGGAGACCATGTATGTGGCAGTGGGGCCCACTGCAGAGTGGTACCACCATTGAGCCTGCCACCTGGAGCGGGGTCTACTAGAACTGAGATATCTAATGACCTCCCACTTACTCAGTGACCAGATATGGAGTAAGCAACTCCAGAACTCCACACCCTAAACAGGTGGCATATCCCCACATGATCGACAGTGACCGGAATGCCTGGGACAACCAGCTTAAGCCTGTAGTGGGGACACTCCAGCTCACTTCTCCCTCCAGAGCCAGAGCAGCACTCAACTGTAAGTTAACTGTGTTCCTGCATGGCAAATGACAGACTCAGTCGAATACCCTTCCAGTGGTTAGAAAGGAGCAGAAGTGCAGGAGGGACCAAGAGCACACAAGGCATAGAGACCTTACAGGGCCCATGGAAAATTCCCCACATTTAGGCTACACTCCTGCCACTGGCCACAGCAGAGAAAAAGAGACACAGACAGGGCCTGTGGAAAGCATGGAGCCTCCAGCTTACACTGGGTCCCAACCAGTGATGCCCACTGTCTACAGAGACAAAGAGTGGCACAAGGACACCCTGTGGAGAGCTCAGAGATACAAGCTTGCAGCAGGAGAGGCACCAGTGGAACTCCCTGCCTACACTGACAGAGAGAGCAAATAAGAATGCCTGAGACATGCTCAAAAATCTAATATAGTAAGCAGACATTTAAAAGCTGAAAATATCCAGGCAGATCCAAAAGGATTGCAGAGGCCAACTCAGCTCTGTACCTATATACTCACAAAGTTTTTGGATTTGTTTGTTTTTGGTTTTGGCTGGTTTTCTTTTCCCTCTGTTTTTGTTTAGTATTGCTTGGTTTTATTTATGTTTGTTTGAATGGTTGGTTGGTTACTTTGTTATTTTTTGCTCAGTTGTCGGCTCTCTTCCTCATCCCTTTTGCAAGCTTCCCTCCCTCTCTCCTAGCTATATTCTTCTCTTCAACACTCTTATTCTTTTTCCTTTTTCCTTTTTTCCCTGTCTTATATCAAGACCATTTCATACCGCTACACCTAAATACTCTACATTGACTACCAGAATCCCCCCACATATCCACTATCTCTAATCTTTACCATATATCACCTCAATACACTCAAACTCTTACTCCACTGGACCATACCTTCTACTTTACCCTATTCTTGCATTCATCACTGTGGCTTCTCCCTCTCACCCAACCTTCAACAGTGGACATAATTTGTCCTTGTATATACCAGCGGACACCTCTAAACCCCTACTACAGAGATTGGAACAGAGAGGTGAGCCACCAGAAAGGACTGCCAAACCCTAAGGATAAACTCACCTCTGCTCATAGAAGGAATAGCTCAACATATCCCACATCAAGGCCTAAAAACAAAGAGAACACAAACTGTCCTACTCACACCTCTGAAATAAATCCCCATAACAGAAGCAACAAACATACACTACAAGTCAACACCTGAAACCCACCAATGGCACCATAAGAGTGGGCAGAAGAAGCCCTAGAATAATTGGAACTCAGTACAAGATACTATTCACAGAGAGAAAATAAAAATAAAAAACCTATAAATTGAGAGAAAGCTTGCAAGAACAGCAAAGACATAAATTTAAGAACAGAGAAATCATGGGAAGGAAAAATAACAAAGAAACAATGAGCCACCACAATCCCACAATAACAGAATTCACCAACACAGAATGGCAGAGATTACCAGAAGAACAATTCAGATCTTTAATAGTAGGAATGATACAATAGTTCTGGAAAGAATGTAGAGACAACTGGAAAGAAATAAAGGAACAAAGAAACAAAGACTCTGACACCCTGAATAGGAATCAAAGAGAAGCCATGAAGGACGTGAAGGACATGAAAGATGTAATAATTGAAGTGAAGGCATCAATACAAACTATAAACAGTAGATTAGACCACATGGAAAATAAAAAAAACCTTCCATGACAAACAGAAACTGAAATAATTTATGTCTTCCAAATGGCACTAGAGAAAATACTCACAGAAATTAAATACAAAGAAGAACTAACAAGTAAACATCAGAACCAGAGACACAATAATTTCCAGAAAACAAACAACTAAGCAAAGAAGAAAAAACACTACCTTAAGCAGAAGTCAAAACTCAAAATGTTAGGAATTTAAAAATCATCTCTCAATAATCACACTGAATATAAATGGCCTCAACTCCCCAATAAAAAGATATAATGTGTCAAAATGGACTAAAAGCCATAATCCATCAATATGCTGCCTACAAGAAATACACCTTACAAGCAAAGATGCCCACAAACTAAAGGTGAAGGACTGGAGTAAGGTAATCCATGTCAATGGAACTCAAAGACAAGCAGGAATAGCAACTATGATATCAGATAAATTAGACTTCAAGCCTAAGCTTATCAGAAGAGATGAAGCAGGTCATTTTTTACTAGTAAAAGGAACAATTCAGCAATATGAAATAACAATTCTCAACATTTATGCCCCAAACATAGGTGCAGCCACATTCAAACTCTTCATGATATAAAGTCACACATAGATCTCAATACAATAATACTGGGAGACTTCAATACTCCTCTCACATCACTAGACTGATCTTCTAGGCAAAAGGTCAGTAAAGATGACTCAGACCTAAAGAATACCATAAACTGAATAGACCTACTAGACACATACAGAATATTTCACCCAACTACAGCTGAATTCACATTTTTCTCAGATGCCCATGGAACCTTCTTCAAAATAGACCACATTCTGGTCCACAAAATGAGCACTGGTAAATTCAAAAAATGTAACATAATCCCCTGTGTCTTCTCAGACCACAATGGAATGAAACTATAGATTGACTCTAAGAAGACGCAGAGTAACCATGTAAGCACATGGAGACTGAACATCATGCTGCTGAGCGAGGAATGGGTCATAGAAGAAGCAATTTAAAAATTCCTAGAAACCAACAAAAACAGAGACACAACATATCAAAACCTCTGGGACACCTTGAAAGCAGTACTAAGAGAAAAATTCATAGCATTGAGTGCCCACATAAGAATAGAAAATCATCAAATAAATAACATAATAACACAGCACTTGAAAAACAAGAACATTCTAACCCCAAAGCCAGTAGAAAATAGGAAAATCAGAGCAGAAATTAATTTAGTAGAGAATAAAAAAATACAGAAAATCAGCAAAACCAAAAGCTGATTTCTTGAAAAAATAACCAATATAGATAAACCATTAGCCAATCTAACCAAAAGAAAGAAAGAATAAACCCAAATTACCAAAATAAGAGATGAAAAGGGGGATATTACCACCAACAGTGTGGAAATCCAGAGAATCATCAGAAACTACTTTGAAAAACTATACTCCAACAAAATGGAAATTCTAGAAGAAATGGACAACTTTCTAGACACATATAACCTTCCTAAATTGAGTCAAGAAGATACAGAAAACTTAAACTGACCAAAAGCAATCAAAGAGATAGAAACAGCAATAAAGAGTTTACCATTAAACAAAATCCCAGGGCCAGATGGTTTTGCAAGTGAATTTTTTTTTTCAGTACTGGGGATTGAACTCAGGGGCATTCTACCTCTGAGCTACACCCCCCAGCCCTATTTTTTATTCTTTATTTTGAAACCGAGTCTCACTAAGTTGCAGAGTGCCTCACTAGGTAGCTGAGGCTGACCGCGAACCCGGATCCTCCGGTCTCAGCCTTCCAAATGCTGGGATTACAAGCATGCACCACCATGCCCAGCTCTTGCAAGTGAATTTTATAAGACCTTTATAGAAGAGCTAATCCCAGTACTCCTCAAACTATTCCATGAAATAGAAGAAATGAGACTCTCCCAAACCCATTCTATGAAGCCAACATCACATTAAACCAAAGTCAAATAAAGACAACTCAAGAACGGAAAACTATAGGCCCATATTGCTGATAAACTTATACACAAAACTACTAAACAAAATGCTAGCAATGCACATTCAAATCCACATCAAGAAAATTATACACCATGACCAAGTTGGGTTCATCTCAGGTATTCAAGGATGGTTCAACATATGGAAAACAATCCATGTAACAGAACCAAAAATCCATAAACAGAACCAAAAAAAAAAAAAAATCACATGATCATTTCAATTGATGCTGAAAAAGCATTTGATAAAATCCAACACCCATTCATGCTAAAAGCACAAGCAACTCAAAGGAAAAGCAATACATGGGATTGTATTAAAAAGAAGAGCTTCAGCCGGTCGTGGTGGCACATGCTTGTAATCCCAGCATTTGGGAGGCTGAGACAGGAGGATCTGGGTTCATAGCCAGCCTCAGCTGCCTAGTGAGGCCCTCTGCAACTTAGTAAGACCCTGTTTCAAAAATAAAGAATAAAAAATAGGGCTGGGGCTGTAGCTTGGAGGTAGAAGCCCCCAGGATCCATCCCCAGTCCTGCAAAAGAAAGAAAGAAAGAAAGAAAGAAAGAAAGAAAGAAAGAAAGAAAGAAAGAAAGAAAGAAAGAAAGAAAGAAAGAGAGAGAGAAAGAAAGAAATAAAGAAAAAAGAAGAGCTTCTGTGGAGCAAGGAAAACTATCAAGAACTGTCAAGAGAGCCCACAGAGTGGGAGAAAATTTTGCCAGGTACTCCTATTATAGAGGACTAATATCTAGAATATACACAGAACTCAAAAAACTCACAGTTAAGACAACAAATAACCCAATCAAAAAATGGGCAAAGGATCTAAATAGACACTTCACAAAAGAAGAAATACAAGCTGGGCATGGTGGCACAGGCTTGTAATCCCAGCATTTGGGAGGCTGAGACTGGAGGATCTGGGTTCATGGCCAGCCTCAGCTACCTAGTGAGGCACTCTACAACTTAGTGAGACCCTGATTCAAAAATAAAGAATAAAAAATAGGACTGGGGGTATAGCTCAGAGGTAGAATGCCCCTGTATCGCAAAAAAAAAAAGAGATGAAAATCAAAACTACCTTGAGATTTCACCTAAACTCAAACAGACTGACAATCATCAAGAATACAAACAACAACAAATGATGGCAAGGGTGTGGAGGAATGGGAACCCTAATACATTGTTGGAGGATTTAAGATTAGTGGAAGATCTTCAGATGAATGGGAATGAACCTACCATATGATCCAGCAATACCACTTCTGGGTATCTACCCAAAAGAATGGAAACCAAACTACCAAACTAAAGTATGCACATCTATGTTTACAGCTTCACAATTCACAATTGCCGAACTATGGAACCAGCCAAGATGTCCATCAACAGATGAATGTATAACAAAACTATTGGATATGTACACAATGGAATTTTACTCAGCTATAAAGAAGAACAAAATCATGTCATTTTCATGGAAATGGATGCAACTGGAAAACATTATGTTAGGTGATATTATTAAGTCACAAAAAGTAAAAAATCATATGCTGCCCCTAATATGCAGAAGCAAGGGAGAAGGTGGGACATAAGAGGGACTCTAGATGAAGAAGGAAAAACCTTGGTTGAGCAAAGAAGGTGACTTAACTGGAGTTGATGGGGAGGGGTGAGGGAAACACCCTAATGCACATCATGTACTTTCACAAACATATCAAAGTCAATCACTAAACTGAACTTGAGAAGGAGGGAGGAGGAGGGAGTGGGGTGGGAATTGGGGAAGGGTTAAATGAGAAATGTGTGCATGTATGCCTTTTTCAGCTTGTACCTAACAAAGATGTATGATTACAATACACCAATTAAAAAATAAATAAATAAATTTCATGTAAGAGCCAAAAAAAAAGAAAGAAATTTCTCTGTATGTCAAATCAAATACACTCACAAATACACATACATTATATCTCTGAATAAAGAAACTTCTGTGTGTTAAATCAAATGCATACACACACGAACAAGAACATCAAAATTGTATCAAATTATTTTGTCAATATTTATGCAAGAAGTCTAGAGAACATCAACTGAATTTACAAGTATTTTATTCCCAAATTGGCTTTGCATTGTCTTCATACATTTAAAAAATTGTCAGTAATGCAAGTATTCAGAAAATATGCCATATACCATATTCATAAGAAAATTAGTTATTTGAGTTAATTGAATCAACTTTAAGTATTCTTTTTTTTTAGTGTGTGTGTGTGTGTGTGTGTGTGTGTGTGTGTGTGTGTGTGTTAGTTACTGGGGATTCAATCCAGGGGCACTCTACCACTGAATTACTACACTCCCAGCCTTTTTTTACTTTTTATTTTTAGACAAGGTCTCACTAAGTTGCTAAGGCTGGCCTTGAACTTGAGGTTCTGAACGTGTTATCCTCCTGCCTTAACTCCCAGTTTGCTGGTATTTACTAAAAGTGAACTGGAATTGATAGATCTGAGGATTATTGTAGACCATAAAGCATAACATTGGAAGAACAATGTTATAGTTTGAATGTCAGATCTCTCCCAATGGTCCATATGTTAAAACTTGGTCCCCAGAGTAGTGTCATTGGGAATTGGTGGCACTGTTAGGAGATGGGGCCCACTGGAAGAAGTTAGATTGTTTAGGTCAACCATTAAGGGGATTGTAGAGACCTAGTCTCTTCCTCTTCCTACTTTGCTTCCTGACCATGAGATGAGCAGTTTATTTGGCCGTAATCTTCCCATCATTGCCATCTGACACACCTACCACAGGCCCAAAGCAATGGCTCCACCCCCTTTGAAACCTCAAATCTATGCATCAAAATGTTATGGTTACATCATAATTTCCCCTGAGGAGTTCATATATTAAGGTTCACAGTTGATATAATTAAGTCATGAGGTTTGCAATCTCATCAGTAGATAAACCCATTATAGTAGATTTTCTGGGTGGGAACCTATGCCAGTGGGGTGTAGTTGGAGAAGGTAGGTCCCTGGGGGTGTGGCCTTAGGGATTTTGCTCATGTCTTTAAATCCCCTTGCTTACTTCTTCACTCTCTCTTGCTTCTGGCCTCCATGTATCTTCTCTCTGCTTCTTGAGGCCATCCCCTGAGTTCAAAATATCTGGCCCAATACAGACTAAACTCCATAATCTCCAAAAAACTGTGAGCAAATAAATCTTCCCTCCTCTAATTTGTGTAGTCAGTTATTTTGGATTATAACAGTAAGAATGTTGACCAAGACAGAAACTGGTACTGGACAAGTGGGATCACTGCTATATCTAAGTCTGATATAAGTGAGTCTTTAGAACCGGTTTGTAAGAAGAAGTTGGAAGGGTCAGAATGTGGCTAGAAAGGCAGATGGTAGAAATGGTGCTCAAGAGATTTGGGAAGGTAAAGAGGACTCCATTAGAAAATAAAATAGAGGTTACATGTGTTACATTATGGGAAAGAATTTATCAGCATTTTGTCCCTGTCCTGAAACTGTGATGCCAAATTTAAAGATGATGGACTGATTAAACTGGCAGAGGAAATATCAAAATAGCACAATATCCAAACTGATGTCTGCATTCAGCCAATTGTACAGTGATTTTTCAGAAGCAGAAGGCAAAATAGGGAGACTATAGATTTGCAGTTTGGTCAAAAAAGCGTGTGTAAAGCTTGGATTCAGAGAGATGACTTTGTAAGTAAGATGGTTAAAGAGAGGTTAAATGTTTTGCATAAGAACAAATAAGGGAATGTGGTCAGGGAAGTTCAAGTCCAAGTTTAGAATAATGGAAACAAGGGCCCACTGGTGATGGCTATAATTAGAAGGAGCCTGGTGAGGGCCAAGGTTGAGAAAGGGCTGAAAGTGGTCAGGATTGAGGCAGGCTTAGCAGCTGCTCTAATTGAAAAGAACCTAAAGGAAGTGATTGAAAATGGCATGACTACCTTTCCTGTAGTGATCAATCTCAGTGCTCACATAATGCTGGCTTTGCTAGAAAAAAAGGGGGGGGGTCATGGAGTCTTCCCCCAGATTTCAAAGGAAGTCCTGGGAAGCCAGGAAATGTGTGACAGGGTTGGAATCACTGCAAGTAGACCTAAATGGGGCAATTTGTGAAGCTGTGAGGGTGAAGCCAGGGTTGGAAAACCCCATCCTCTCACTATAATTTAGAAATTCCAGAGATATTGAATGACCATGAACAAAGGCTACAAGCTTCAAGCCATGGAGCCAGGCTGGAAGAGCAGATACACTGCCCATTTCAAACAATCAGGACACAGAGGTAGAGCTACCAAGGCCACATGGAGATCACATCTCACCACCATGTGCCACAGGTGCCAGAAATAGAACTGCAGGATAAAGTGCTTGCCCCGCTGGACTTTGATCCTGTTTTGGCCTTATTCCTTCTTTCTATGGCCCTGTTCCTCCCTTTTGGAATGCAAATGTTTACGCTTTGCCATTGTACATTGGATGCATGTAACTTGCTTTTTATTTTGATTTTTATTTTCTTTCACAGGGGCTCACAAGCAAGAGTTCACCTTGAATCTCAGAGGAGATTTTGGACTTTTGGGATTTTGAACACTGCTGGAGCTTTTGAGACTTTGGGAACTCTGGAAGATGAACTGAATGCATTTTACATTCTGAAATGGGCATGAGCTCTTCAGGAGCCAGGGGTGGGATTTTATGGTTCCATATAGACTATCCCCTAAAGAGTGCACGTATTAAGGTTCAGAGTTTATATAATGAAGTTATAAGGGTTACAGTCTCATCATTAGATAAATCCATTGTAATGGATTTTCTGGGTGGAAACCTAGGCTGATGAAGTTTGACTGAAGAATGTAGGCCCTGGGGGTGTGGCCCTAGGCACCGTGCCTTTGTCTTTTAATCTCCTCACTTGATTGCTCTCTCTGTTTCTCTGGCCTCCACAACGTACATGCAGAGCCCTTGTGCTCTCCTGTCTCTCTGCTTCCTGTTACCATGCCCGGACAGAGACCCTGGCTTCATATGGACTGAAACCTGAGATCTGCAAAAAACTGAGCAAATAAATCTTCCTTCCTGTAAGTTGTGTGGCCATTTGTCTTGGATTATAAAAGTGATAATGCTGTCTGAGACACAAAATAAGCTCTCTTATAAATTTTCTCTGGTATTTTATTATAGTAATAAAAATAGTAGCAGAAAGATGACTAACACAAGGAGTGTGATTTACTATAAAAGCAAACTTTGCCAGGCACCATGGAAAATGCATGTAATCCTAGTAGTCACGAGGCTGGGAAGATTGTAGGTTTGAGGCCAGCATGCGGTAATTTTGTAAGACTCTGTTTCAAAATAAAAAATAAAAATGGCTGAGGTGTAGCTCAGTGGTTGAACCCCACTGCGTTAAATCCATAGTACCAGAAAGTAAATTTAAAAAGAAATAAATAAGAGCAAAAATTCTACAAGTCACCAGTACCTAGTTTTGATTTTTAGTTTCTTTACTTTTATGGAAGTGCTTCAAAAATAAAAAACACGGCCGGGCGTGGTGGCGCACGCTTGTAATCCCAGCATTCGGGAGGCTGAGACCGGAGGATCCGGGTTCGAGGTCAGCCTCAGCTACCTAGTGAGGCACTCTGCAACTTGTGAGACTCGGTTTCAAAATAAAGAATAAAAAATAGGGCTGGAGGTGTAGCTCGGAGGTAGAATGCCCCTGAGTTCAATCCCCAGTACTGCAAAAAAAATAAAAATAAAAAACACGGTACAAGTTAAGAGAGATCATAAATTACTATTTAAAATAAAATTAATTGTTACTCACTTATGGGCTTATAATTTTTAATAGAATAAATGCTATAAGTTCCACCTTTTATTGATTATCTACATTTGTATTAAGTTTCTCCACACTCCACAAATAAAAATAATTATATTTGAAAAACATTTTCTTGGGAAAAAGATATTATTTATAAAAACTAAAAATGTAAAGAAAGAAAAATGAAAAAAAACTAGGAAAGTATGTTGATAAATCAAACTCTTTATCTATGCCCTAAATCTCCAAGATTTCCCTAAAATCTTTTTCATCTTGATAAATCACAACTCCATTTTTCTAGTTGTTCAGACCAAACAGGCATTTTCAACTTCTCAGTCTAGCAATTCATGTAGGATCCTCCAGATAGCTTGTCAGCTCCATCAACAAACATTCACTATCCAAGCTCTTCTCACCACTTCTACCTTACTCAAGGACCACACATCTGGTCAACCTATCTTGACCCTTGCCCTGCAAAGTCTGTTCCCTTAGGATGGCCAATGAGATCCTCTAAAATTTTCCTCATTAAATCTCTTCTCTGCTTAAGACCCTATGATGCTCCTCAACCCACTTCAAGTAAAATTCTCAGCTCAGACCCTCTGTTCTCACTGTTTACTCTGCCTAGATCGCTCTTGACCAAGTAACATTTGGATCTCTCCCTCAACTCCTTCAAATCTTTCCTCAAAAGTCACTTTGGAGGGGGACTTCTCCTATACTTCCATTTTAAAGTGCTACATGTCTATCTACTCTTTCTTTCTGCCTATATTTTGTGTTTTGTTTTCCATTGTGTTTATTATATCTTTTAAAATATATACACTGGGCATCTTTGTCTTGTTCCTGATTTTATTTTTTTTTTAGCTCATTTTACTTTTTTGTTTGTTTGTTTGTTTTTTGTTTTATTTAATTTTTTATTGTAGTAATTCATGCAATATAGCATACATCTTTGTTAAGTACAAGTTGTTAACAACATATTTGCACACACTTCTCATTTGACCCCTTCCCCAATTCCCTCCCCATTCCGTCCTCCTTCCTCCCCCTCAGGTTCACTTCAGTGAGTGACCTTGATATGATTCTGTAAGTACATCATGTGCCTTAGGGTGTCCCTCTGCCCCATGCATCCACTACAATTAAATCAACTTCTTTGCTTATCGAGGATCTCTCCATTTCATCTGGAGACCCTCCTATGCCCCATCTTCTCCCTAGCATCCACATATTAGGGATAACATATGCTTCTTAACTCTTTGTGACTGACTAATCTCACTTAACATAATGTTTTCCATTTGTATCCATTTCCCTGCAAAGAGCATGATTTTGTTCTTCTTTATGGCTGAGTAAAATTCCATCGTGTACATATCCCATAGTTTTGTAATCCATTCATCTGTGGATGGACATCTTGGCTGCTTCCATAGTTTGGCTATTGTGAATTGAGCTGCTATAAACATAGATACACATGCATCGGTCTGATAATTTGGTTTCCATTCTGGTGGGTATATACCCAGTAGTGGTATTGCTGGGTCATATGGTAGGTTCACTCCCATTCGTCTGAGGATCCTCCATACTGTTTTCCACAGTGGTTGCACAAGT
>PVLC010033843.1:0-17260 GCA_004027655.1 Graphiurus murinus | reverse complement strand
GACATTTTTTAGTTCCTCTTCTCACTTGAACTCAGCAACCATCGCTGTCTCCTTATACACTCCCTTTCTTGGCTTCTGTGACAGCCCACACCACACTCTCTTGGCTTTGCTCTGTAACCCTGGGCATGCTCAGCCAGTCCCTTCTCCCGCTGGCCGGTTGGCTTTCTATTTTCTTTCCTTTCTCTACCCTCCCTCCTTCCCTTTCTCTTTTTTTCTTTCTTTCTGTTCTGGGGATTGAGCCCAGGGCCATTCTACCTCCAAGCTACACCTCCAACCCTTTTTATTTTTTATTTTGAAATAAGGTCTAAGTTGCTGAGGCTGGCCTCAAAGCTGCGTCCCTCCTGTCCCAGTCTCCCAAGTACTGAGATTACAGGTCTGCGCCACCCTGCCTGGCTTCCCTGGCTTTAAATATTGATGCTGCTCAAGGCTTGGTTCCAACCACCTCCTTCTTCCCCTCTTACATGCAAAAACCTCTCAATCTGCGTTCTCTCCCCAGGCAATCTCACTCAGGCCCACTGAGGCTCCAAATAAGATCTCTTTACTGATGACTCAAGTTTTTATCTCCACCCTAGCCTCCCCTCTCCTTCTAGACTCCCCTCATCCACATCTCAATTTGCATGTCTCAAGAACATTCCAAAATTGAACTCAAGACCTTTCCCCCAAAACTAGCCCTTCTTTAGGGTTCCCAATTCACCAACCACTGGTTGCCCAACAGGAATCATGGGCATTTCCCTTGACGGCCCCTCACCCCGACCCCAGCATCCAGTCCATTCCGAGGCCCGTGTCCTCCATGTCTTACGTATCTCCGCAGTGTGTCTTCTTTCTATCTCCGCCAGAGCCTTTGCTATGGTCTCCTAACTGGTTTCCCTAAATCCACTCTTGGCCTTGGCCAGCATGTTCTCTACACTATAGTCAGAATGATTTTCAGAGAGTAAATCTGCTCTTGCCACTCCTCTGTACAAAGATAAAGCCACAATCTAGTTAAGCACAAAATTGCTTCAAGTTACAGAAAGAGAGAGAGAGAGGGAGGGAGGGAGGGAGGGAGGGAGGGAGGAAGGAAGGAAGGAAGGAAGGAAGGAAGGAAGGAAGGAAGGAAGGAAGGAAGGAAGGAAGGAAGGAAGGAAGACTGGCTACTTGGGAGGCTGAGACAGGAGGATTGCAGGTTCAAGGACAGCCTCAGCAAGTAGTGAGACTCTCAAAAATAAAAATAAAATAGGGCTGGGGGTGTAGCTCAGAGGTAGAATGCCCCTGAGTTCAATCCCCAGTAACAACAACAAAGTAAAGAAAGAAAGGAACCCAGGCATGGTGATTCATACCTTTAATCTCAGTACTTGGGAGGCTAAGACAGGAGGATCATAGGTTTGAGGCCAGCCTCGGCAACTCAGAAAGAACTTCAGCAAGTTAATGAGACTCTGTTTCTAAAAATAAATGAAAAAAAGCCAGGGGTGTATGTAGCTCAGAAGGCAGAATGCCCCCTGGGTTAAATCCCCAGTACCACAAATAAAGAAATAACTACATATATACACACATTTAAAAAGTAAATAAATACAAATCTAGAGCAATGGTTTCCAACAGAAGCATAACACGAGCCTCATATATAATTTAAAATCTTCCAGAAGTCACATTAAGAAAGTAAAAAGGGCCAAGCATGGTGTTGCACACTTGTAATTCCAGTACTTGGGAGGCTGAAACAGGTTTTCGGACAGCCTTTGGTATTTAGTGAGACCCTGTTTCAAAATAAAGAATAAAAAATAGGTCTGGGAGTGTAGCTTGAAGGTAGAATATCCCTGGTTCAATCCCTAGAACCCCCCCCCCAAAAGTAAAAGGAAATATACAATTAATTTTAATGTTTTATTTAATCCAATATATTCAAACATTGTCATTTCAACATGTGCTCAATGTAAAAATTACTAACAGAATATTTTACATCCCTTTTCCTCACTGAGTCTTTGAACTTCCATATGCATTTTATACTTATAGCACATCTCAGCTCAAACACTAAATTTTCATCAGAAATATTTATCTCTGTAGATTTAGATGTTATAAAATTTACAGTTCAAAAGCAAATTCCCATCATCTCAAATATACTTAAAGGTGTTCCAGGACCTGAATCAAACATTGGTTTTTGAACTTTATTAAATGTAAGAAAATTAAAAGTGAACCATTACAAATTTGGTTCTTTAGCAGTCACATTTCCAGTGTTCAATGGCCACACATGGCTAGCAGCTACTGTTTTGAATAATTTCCTTCTAGAGTAAGGCTAAGACTAGAAATTCCTTAATTCACTTGTAGACTTTGCAAACATTATTATAAAAGTCTTTCAAAGGGTAAAAATATTATAGCTCACCTGGGCATGGTGGTGTATGCCTGTAATTCCATACCTGGGAAGCTTAGCCATGTGGATCACAGGTTCAAGACCAGCCTTAGCAACTTAGCAAGACCCTCAACTTAACTTAACAAGAGCTTGTTTTAAAATAAAAAATAAGTAGGACTTGGAGTGTTGCTCAGAGGTAGTGTGCCCCTCAGTTCAATCTCTAGCTCTCCCCCGCCCCCACTCAAATATTATAGCCCAAAGTATCTTGGGAATACATGACAACATATTATTGAATCGAATTAAGCAATAGTTGAAAACAATCATAGCCAGATAGAGTATATTTAAGAAATGCAAGAATGATACTTCCTAAAGTTTCCTATTGGCATAAAGGATTCCATTCACAATTGGCATATAAATAGACTTAACAAAAACATATAAGATATTTATGAAGAAAATATAAAACCTTGGTAAAGGACGTAAAAGGAGGTTTTAAAAATGGACAGGAAGCTGGGTGTGGTGGCGCACGCTTGTAATCCCAGCATTTGGGAGGCTGAGACTGGAGGATCCGGGTTCACGGCCAGCCTCAGCTGCTTAGTGAGGCCCTCTGCAATTTAGTGAGATCCTGTTTCAAAATAAAGAATAAAAAATAGGGCTGGGGCTGTAGCTCGGA
Source organism: Graphiurus murinus (assembly GCA_004027655.1). NCBI lineage: Eukaryota > Metazoa > Chordata > Mammalia > Rodentia > Gliridae > Graphiurus > Graphiurus murinus. The sequence goes on along the minus strand of PVLC010033843.1, from coordinate 14,276 downwards.
GGTAGAATGCCCCCCGGGTTCCATCCCCAGTACCACAAAAAAAAAAAAAAAAAAAAAAAAAATGGACAGGCACAATCCATGATCCAAAAAGAAAAGACTACGCATTGGTAAAGATGTTAGGTCTTCTAAAATCAACCTATGATTTTCATATAAGTCCAATCAAAATGCCAAGAGAAGACATTTATTGAGGGGGGGCACTGGTTAAACTAATTCTAATATTTATCTAGAAGAATAAATAAATGGAGAATAGCCAAGAAAATAATGAAAAAATGACTTGTTCTACCTGATATAAAACTGTAGTGATTAAAACATTATGGTACCAGAGCAGGAAAAGACAGATCAATGGAGATAGACTTGTGAATATAGGAGAATTTGGAACATAATGGAGACGGTATTTCAGCTTGGTGGGAAAGTATTGATTATTTCATAAAAATTACCAGTATCACTGAATATTCTTAGGGCAAAAAGTGAAGTTATTTCAAACCACACCCAAAAAAGAAATTTCAGAAAGTTTGTAAAGATGTGCAAATTAATAAAACAAGAAAAGTTCAAGAAGATAATAGTGGAATACATTTTAAAAGAATTTGGGGGAGGGGAAGGGCTTCTGGTAATATGGTCCTAGCTCTATGTCCTAGGGGAAAAGATTGACAGGTATCACTATTTGGACAGATGCTACTGGTTACCAGTGGGTTGTAAATAAAAATATGAAAAAAAAGGAATAAAAAATATGCTGGGGCCTTTGGGAAAGGTTTTACTTCCTGATGAAAATGACAGATCTATAAGATGAACAAATATTTTGTCCCATCCTCTTCCTTCTTTGTCCCCATCCTTCCTAATGGAATATGACAATACAGTATTGGGAGGTGTAGCAGCCATGTTTCTTATGAAGGGAGACACTGTCAATACATAGTGGATGGTAAATCCAAAAAAACCATTGAAGGCTGGTGTTATCTTCTGGGGCCATCTACCTCTGGATTTCAGGTTAATTAAACAATTAAGATTGTTATGGGTTAAGTCCCTATTACTTGTTTTTTTTTTTAACCTGGGCTGATACAAATACATAAAAATAAAAACTTTCTATGCCAAAAGATATAATGAACTAAGAGAAAAAATAATTTCAATGTAGATGTCAAAATTAGCAGCCTTAATATGTAAAGGGATTTTACTAATCAAAAAGAAAAGAAAACTAATGAAATGGGCAAAGAACATAAATAGATAATTTGTAAATTCAATTCAACCATCATAAAAAAATAAAAACATGCTTCAACCCCACCAATAATCAAACACTTAGAGGTTGAAGCCGCAACGAAATACCATTTTTTAGCCATCTTATTGGCAAATATACAAAAGAATGCTAATGGCCAATGTTGGAGATGGCGTGGAACATTGGCTTATCTCCCACATGTTGGTGAAATGTAAATTGGTACAATTTTCTAGAAGGCCATTCATTAATATTATTCAAATTTTAAAATATGTATCCTATTTATCTCCGCAATTTTCCTTTTTTCCAAAGGAGTGGTCAGATGTGTGACAAAGACGTATATAGAGTGATATTTAATACAGCTTCCTATAATAGTAAAAAATTGGAATATGTTTTCAACAGTAAGTGATTGGTTAAATAACATATGGCACATTAACAGTGAAATGGAATTCTATGCAGCCCTTAAGAAGGATGATATATTACATGCATTAACGTGAAGGGTACTCATAATCCAGTGATAAGTAGGCAAAAGCAGGTTATAGAACACTAGGTGTTAGGAGTCCATCTACATAAATGTATGTTTATATGCAAAACAACTTGAAAGACTTAAAAATAATACTGATTATCTTTAGGAAGTGAGACTAGGAAAGGATCCTTTTTTTTTAATATAGAGGGATTGAACTCAAGGGCATGTTACCTCTGAACTACATTCCCAGTCCTTTTCGTTTTGAAACAGGGGCTTGCTAAGTTCCCAGGGGCTCGATAAATTGCTGAGGCTGGACTTAAATCTGCAATTCTCCTGTCTCATCCTCCCAAGTACTGGAATTACAGGTATGTACTACCACACCTGGATGAATATTTTATACATTAGAAAAATAAAGATGATTCCAAGTTAGAAAATTAAATCTTAGGGATGGGGATATAGCTCAGTGATAGAGCACTTATCTAGTATGTGCAAAGCACTGGGTATCAGAAAAAAGAAAATGTTTCCAGAATAATATGCAATGATGTGAAAAAAATATGATCTATTGCTAAGTAATTTTTTAAAAATAGAATATAAGTCAGAGTTTTGGTAGAGTTGTTTTTATAGTGGAATTAATTTTATTGAAAAATTACCTGGAAAATTTTACAACAAAATATTGTTATCTCTTGTAAGTTGGGGAAATTGTGGTGGGAACCTGAATGATTTTTATTTTATTGGTCATACTTCATTATTTAAAAACTTTTCAGGAAAAATAGGGGTAACATGCAGTGGCACACGCCTGTAATCCCTGTTCTTGGGAGGCTGAGATGGGAGGATCCTAGGTTCAGGGCCTCAGCAATTTTAGGGAGGGCCTCAACAACCTAGTGAGATCCTATTTCCAAATAAAAAAATAAAGTAGGGCAGGGGGTGTAGCTTGGAATAGGCTTAGGGTGGGGGTGTAGCTGCCCAGTGATTAGAAGGGAGGTGGGGAGGGAGGGAGGGCAAACCAAGCCTCACTTGGTTGGAACCCTGGAGCTAGGCTCCAAAGGTGTGATCTGATGACATGCAATACAATTCTTAGCTTGGGTCTTTGTCCTCCCATATGATAAAACAGAAAAATAAAGGAAATTATCAGGATCTAGGAGAAGAGTGTTGTAGTGGGACGCGGTTTGGGGAAGTCAGGGTCCTACACACTTGGGGAAGCTGGGCTGCCAGGCGGGCTGCCTCTCAGGCACAGTCTGGGCCCCAGAGACCCGCAGGATCTGGGGTTCTATGCAGGGTGTGCCCGGGAAGAGGATAACGGCAGACACATTGTAGGTGTCTGCGAGCCCAGAATGGCCCCCTTTCTCCTTCCTCCAAAAGAGGCCTTGCCAGGTAGCGGGGACTGTGCCTGGCGGGGTGGGACCTCTGGCCTAAGCGGAGTGGCTCAGAGTGCCCCTCCTAGACAGCCAGGCGGGCCTGAGGACCTGGCCGGCCGCTCCATGGCCACGGTGGCCCAGCAGAGCACAGCGCAAGCTTGGTTGGGGCCTGGGAGCCCATGCCCACTTCTACTTCGTCATGCCCCTGGGCATTAAGAAATAAAGAAACAAGGTTACAAAAACCATGGTATATTTTTAATGTTTATATTGAACAAATTAGTGCTTTTAAAGCCGAAAAATACAGAGCCACAAAAATGTTCTGTTCACAGGATAATTACAGGATTTATTAAAAATATTAATTCATGGTGCACTACAGGCGGTGTGGTCCCGAGCCAAGGGGGCCAGCGCCAGCCTCGAGCTCTCTCCGCCGCAGGCCCCGAGGCTGGGAACCCGGTAGGGCGGGCTGAGGAGACACTGGTGCAGCTAGGGGGGTCGCTTCCCTCCCCCTGATTTCCAGCTGCTATGAGGCCTACTGGTCCTGGCCAGATGACACGCCCTGACCAATGAGAGCCCTATCCGCTCATCGCAGCCTGTGGGGGTTTCTGCCACTGGGGAGCAAGAGAACTTTGCCTGCCAGAACTTGCAGACACCCTGTATTCTTTTTCGTGGGAGGTGCGATTTTCCTCTTGTGACCAATTCCGCTCCCAGGTTGAAAGGGGGTTTTCAGCTTCGTCTGCAGTGACTTCATGCATATTCTCCCAGGGTACAGGAGGATTGTTTAAAAGATGCTGAGTGGCAGGGAGAATGTCACCTCGAAGTCCCTCCGCCAGCAGAGAGAGGTTTGGCTGTGTCTCAAGGACGCAGGTTCCCACAAGGGCAGGCCTGGCTGCCTTCCTGAGAGCCGGCGGCCTCTTGCTGCAGCTGCACAGTGTCGGGGAATCTAGGGGTGCTCCTTCAGGGTCTCTCCTAAGGTGGGTTTGTCCTAAAGATGGTCTCTGAGACGGGGGAAGGAGGTGAAGAAAGGTATTTGTCCTCTAACTGGTTTCTTGGCTGGCTCTGCTCCCTGGAAAAACAGAATGGTAGTAGGTGATTCTGCTTGGCGATCTTCTTTCTCTGTGGTTCCCAGGGTGCCTAGCAGTGAGCCTTAAATAAAGCCAATAGGCAGCCATTGTTGGTGGTCCCCAAGGCTGCCAGCCTTTGCCCGTGGCGCTGAGCTCAGGTAGCCCCAGGGGACTGTGTCTGGGGCTCTCTCCCCTCCCATAGGGAACCTGAGTGTGTTCATTCAGTCAACAGGTATTTGTTGAGCACCTACTTTGTGTTGGGCATTGAGTAGGTGCTGGGAGTAAAGGGTGATGAACAAGGCAGAGAGGCCTTTTCTCTCCTGGAACATACATGCATCTTCCCACACCATCTTCTACCTCCCTCCAAATCTACACAAAAAGAAAACAAAAACTTAAGAGAGAATGGGCCTCCTATCTCCCAATCCACCCAGCGCACTGTTTGAGAGAAAATGAGAGAGACTAGAGAGAGACCTCCCAGTTTTACGGTAGTCTCCCAGAACAAGGAGCCCATTTGTGTCATGCGCTTGTTCAAAAACCCCATGTATCCCACTCAGTGCACACGCACACACACATACGTTCCTCGCACGGTTGACATTCATAACATGCTCGGCTGGGAAGCGGCGAGTCTGCCTCCCGCATTATACAGAGCGGATTGGCAGCTGGGACTGAAGGCGATAGAAATAAGCTATTGATCAAGGGTTATAAAAGTACTGCCACTGGGATCCTGTGATGCTCCAAGCCGAGGGCAGCAGTAAAGTGCTACACAAATGCAATAACATTTGTAACCCCAGGGCAAGTGCTTTTTACATGAAAATAAAAAGCGGATCCTTTGTTTAATTCCTCCCCCCTCCTTGGACTGGGTTGGCTTCTGACAAGACTAGGGACCGGGCCTAAGTGGGCCCCTAGATAGGCTGGCCTACTCTCTGGCTAAGTGACCAGGTCTTTCTTCCCCACCTCAGTACCTTCCAGTGGTCTGGGGAGTAACTTGTGCTTTTAAAGCTCCTCTGAAGCAGGTGTGGCGGTGCATGCCTGTAATTCCAGTCATAGTTGGGAGGCTGAGACAGGAGGATCACAGGTTTGAGGCCAGCCTCAGCAATTTAGCGAGACTCTTAGCAACCTAGCAGGACCCTGTTTCAAAACATACATACAAGCTGGGTGTGGTGGAACACACTTGTAATCCCAGTAGTTGGGAGGCTGAGACAGGAGGATCCAGGTTAGTGGCCAGCCTCAGATACTTAGTTTCAAAATAAAGAATAAAAAAAAAATAAGACCACAAAAAAACAACAACATACATACATACATAGGGCTGGGGATATAGCTCAAAGGTAGAATGCCCCTGGGTTCAATCTGTGTGTGTGTGTGTGTGTGTTTATGTGTGTGTGTGTGTGTGTAGTGTGTTTGTGTGTGTGTGTGTGTGTGTGTGTGTGTGTGTGTGTGTGTGTGTAGCAGAGAAGGCACAGCATCCTGCCACCCTGAGAGGCCAAATAATGCCTGGCCCTGTGGGTCTTGCTTGGTTTGCTTTGTGGCTGTCGCCTGGTCCTGTTGGGAGCTGAACTTTTCACATGAATGGATGCTGGAAATCACTCGTTAGAGCTTCATTCTGTGACATTTGTAAAGAGAAGTCCTATTTTAGGGAGAAATAAATGGAAAAGAGAGACAGTTCTGGAGGTACTACAAAATAACAAATGCATCATGATGACTGGATCTGACTTTTTCTTCTAAAAGTCAGTGTTTCCAGGAACAGCAATCCTGTGAGGTACTGTATAAAAATGGGCCTAAGGAATCAAAATAAATTGGGGAAAGGCTTCCTTTTAGAGATTTCCTATTGTATCTTTGAAATTCAAAGGCCCTGAGAAGTCCTGCAGTAAAGAAGCAGTTGAACTTTGCTTAACAGTATCTCCCAGATTCACTAGACTGCCGAACTGTCCACTCTAAAACTTCATTTATTCTCTCTTTTTATTACCTACTGTGTGTTAACACACTTTGGGAAATGCTGCCAAAGTATTTACAAAATGATACAATATTCTGCCTACCATATACTGTGTAGCTACCACGTGCAAGACACTTTGTGTGGATTCTTTCTTTGGCTTTTTTTTGATATGGAGGATTGAGCTACCCAGGGGCATTCTACCTCTGAGATACACCTCCAGCCCCATTTTATTTATTTATTTATTTATTTTTGCGGTACTGGGGATTGAACTCAGAGGCATTCTACCTCCGAGCTATACCCCCAGACCTATTTTATTCTTTATTTTGAAACCAAGTCTCACTAAGTTGCGGAGTGCCTCACGAGGTAGCTGAGGCTGGCCGCGAACCCGGATCCTCCGGTCTCAGCCTCCCGAATGCTGGGATTACAAGCGTGCGCCACCACGCCCGGCTCCCATTTTATTTTTTATTTGGAAACAGGATCTTAGGATCTCACTAGGTTGCTTTGGGCCTCACTAAGTAGCTGAAGCTGGCCATAAACCTGTGATCCTCCTGTCTCAGCCTCTCAAGAACTGGGATTACAGGCATGCACCACCACGCCTGGCTGGATTATTTCTAATCACCAAAACAACTCTGCAAGGAATATTATTTTAGTCCCATTTCATAATCATCTTATTTTAGTCCCATTTCATATCCTATTGGTCACTATTTCACACATGTGAAAAATGAGGTGAAGAAGCCAAGCATGGTGGCTCCCAAGTAATCCTACCTGAGACAGGAGGATTGTAGGTTCAAGGCCAGCCTCAGCAACTTAGTGAGGTCCTCAGAAACTTAGTGAGACTCTGTTTCAAAATAAAACATAAAATAGAGTCAGGTATGGCAGGGCACACCTGTAATCCCAGTACTTGAGAGTCTGAGACAGGAGGATCATAGGTTTGCAGCCAGCCTCAGCAACTTAGTGAGACCCTGTTTCAATATAAAAAATAAAAAGGGCTGGGATATAGTTCAGAGGTACAATGCCTCTGGGCTCAATCCCTAGTACTACCAAAAAAGTTAAAAAATTTAAAAAAAGGACTAGGGGTATACTCAGTGTTAGGACCCCCCTAGGTTCGATCTCTAATAACACACACACACACACACACACACACACACACACACACACACACAGAAAATAAAAGAAAATGAGGAATGAATAAGTAACCCCCCCCCCATCCAAAGCCCCTAGGCCCATCCAACCCCCAAACCCTCATGTTCCATCAACCAGTCATCTTCCTACGTAGGATGGATTTGTCAGAGGAGGTGAGTGGCACTTCTTTGGAGACCCTTGTCCTGGGACCCATCCATTCTTCTCAAAGCTTCACCTGAGTCCTCTCAGCCTCTAGGTTCCAGTTTCCTTCCTCGGGCCTCAGGGGAATCCCCGTTAGAAGCAGAGCCTGAGTCTGAGTAGCCATGGGCAGGAATCCCAGTTTTGCCATTTACTATTTATGTGACCTCAGGCGATTTACTTAACCTCTCTGTGCCTCAGTTTTCGTATCTATAAAAATTTAAGTATGTACAAAACATCTGCCCCAGAATGCTTAGTAAATGGAAGTTATTTTTCCTGTTAATAATTAGCAGTATTTATAGGGGAAAATATTCATTAGGAATATTTTAGGGATCCTTGCTTTAAATTCACCAACTATATTTAAAGATGAAAAAGTAAAAGCCTGTTAAGACAGTGACTTTTTCAACTGAACAACTAGCTAATAGCAGAACTGGGACCTGGATTCCCAGTTCACAGAAATTTAAGACACCCTGATGTGTCAAAAAGCTAAATGCACCTGAGAAGGCAGAACATTATAGATTTAAGGCTTTGGGAGCTATTTCCAATTGAAATCCAATCAGGGATGAAGATGAAATTTCTCTGATCTGAAATTATGTTGGGAAAAATAAAAGTGAAATTTTTCATATAAAATATTAGATTTAAATCCACCTTCTTTGTGAAAGCTTTTTTTTTTTTTTTTTTTTTTTGTACTGGGACTAAACTCAGGGCCTTTGCACATGCTGGGCAAGCATATATCCCTAGCCCCTGAGAGCTCATTTTAAAAAATCAGAAACAGGGCCCACTTGCATTACCTATTGTCATTTTTTGTTTGTTTGTTTGCTTGCTTTTTCGGGTTATTCCCCATGGCTCAGGCCAAACCATTTTTCTTTTAAAACAACATCTTTGTAAATTGACTTAGGTTTCAATAACATATGAACATAAAAGTATGCGTTAATGTCGTTGTACTCTCAGTTGGTTTTGCTCTGTGATCTTTCTGGTGTTGCCTAAGCTGCTGAGGCGAGGACATTCCAGGATGAAATGAGATGTCTTTAGGCACAGTTAGTCACAAAGCTTAGGTTGGAGCATTTCAGCATGGAATGGATCTGTTCCCATCAACCCACTGACGTTTATCAAAGGAAATATAATATCCATCCAGATTGGAATTGGAATGAGTTTTTCTTTTCTATTAGATGAACAGCAACAACACAATGTACTTGGGAAAATAATAAGTTTGTGCTTATGCTAATTGAGAAACTAGTATTAACATAAAGCATTTGTGGTTCTGGCAAAATGCTTTATTCCTAACACCTGAACCTTCTGGGAGTCAAAGTCCCCAAGTGGCTATTGGAAAAGACTTCTTGTTTTTCTGAATTCACAGTCTCAATAAGTTGGGAGAACATAATATCTTTTCAGGCCCCCACTTCTCTGTGTTATCTCTGTATCTGCCGCTGCAATTCTTAGCCCCTAACCACCGGCTGCCTCTAGTTTTGCTCACCAGCCCAGATGCTTGGACAGTATAAATAGTGCTATCTTAAATTAAATTTAAGATTTAATTAATTCCCTTTCTTTCACTTACAGCACCACTTTTCAGTAAGCTCGTTCATCTGCAACTTGTATCTCATGAGCTCACAAAGTGAGGATTGCACAATGTGGCAAGCCCATTTCACAGGCGGGACCAGGTGGGAGCAGGCGGACTGGCCCCCCCAACTCATCAGTATTATATGCTGGTAGGGGGTAGTTGTATTTACATAATGAGTGTAAAACACAAATTATCAACCTCTGTTTAGCTCTGGGCTAATGTGGCTTTGCTCAAGAGGGCTATAGTTAAAAACGTGCTTGGAGACTAACCTTTTTGAGTTCTGAGAACCTTGAAAACATTTATTATTTTTGTTTGTTTGTTGTAGTACTGGGGATTGAACCCAGGGTGCTCTACCACTGAACTACCTCTCCAGCCCATTCTATGTTTTATTTTGAGACAGGGTCTCACTGAGTTGTCGAGGTTGTCCTTAAACTTGTGGTCTTCCTGCCTCAGCCCTCTGAGCTGCTGGAACCCAGCCTGTTTTTTTTAATTTTTATTTTATTTTGTAACAGGGTTTTGCTATGGTGCTCAGGCTGGTCTCAAACTCTTGGGCTCTCCCCACAGTCTACCTCTCCCTCAGATTCCTGAGTAGCTGGGACTACAGGCTTGTGCCACTGTACCTGGCTTTGCGATTTTAATAGTTCTCCTACCTGAGCTTGGTAGCCCATGCCTACAATCCCAGTATTTGGGAGGCTGAGACAGGAGGGCCACAGGTTCAAGGACAGTCTCAGCAACTTAGCAAGACCCTCAGCACTTTAGTGAGACCCTATTTCAAAGTAAAAAACAAAATAGGGCTGGAGATGTCGTTGATAGGTAGAACAGCCATGGGTTCAATCCCCAGTGGTGAAAGAAAGAAAGAAAAAAGAAAGAAAGAAGCAAAGAGAGAGAGAAAAGTTCTCCTAACATTGTCATCTATGGATAATATCCACCCCATTTTATAGAGATAAAGAAAATGAAGCTAAACAGATATTAGATCTGCCAGATTTAAAATGAGAAAATAGCCGGGCGTGGTGGCCCAAGCTTGTAATCCCACCTTTTGGGAGGCTGAGACCTGAGGATCCAGGTTCGCGGCCAGCCTCAGCTACCTAGTGAGGCCCTCCGCAACTTAGTGAGACCCTGTTTCAAAATAAAGAATAAAAAATAGGGCTGGGAGTATAGCTCAGAGGTAGAATGCCCCTGAATTCAATCCCCAGTACCGCAAAATAAATAAATAAATAAATAAATAAATAAATAAATAAATAAATAAATAAATAAAACCTAGGCTTCTGCTTCTCCACTCCTACCACTTTGGGATGCGGTTCTTCCACATGTTCTAGCTTGGATGTGTACGGCTGGTTAGTTTAACTCGAATGAGTGTCAGGTTCATCTAAAGAGCATGACCTCAGTATGTAAATTATTCAGCAATGAGGTGGATGTGACTATTTATAGGTCATAAATCAGTTATAAACTTAGGAATTTGAGGACAGGTCCCTAAATAGGGAGGCAATTGTTACTTCTTTAGGGCTTCATTTGAATATGCAGGGCTGAGCTGGGCATGTTGACCCATGACTGTATTCCCTGTATGTGAGAGGCTGAGACAGAAGGATTCCAGGCTTGAGGCCAGCCTCAGCAACTTAGCAAAACTGTTTCAAAATAAAAAATAAAATACGATGGGGGGGGGGGGTAGCTTGGAGGTAGAATACCCCTACGTTTAATTTTCAGTACTAAAATAAATAAACAAATATGCAGGGCTGAAACTAGGGATAATTTCATATCGGATACACTTTGCAATGCATGCTGGAAGAAGTGGATAAGTACATTAATTATGGCAAGACATCACAGCTGGGTCCAGGTATGATAAAATGGATTTCTCTCTTGGGCAAGTTCCAAACTATTGGTTTGCCTGATGCCTGGACTGTGTTGAGAAGGATTCTGAGGCCAAGTTCAGGCCCTGGGAAGCCCACAGGCCACAGTTTGGCCATCCCTTACTGGCTCTTTCACACCCTTTACCCATCAGTTAGAGATGTTTCATGTCCGTGTGAACACTGGGTCACATTTATTCACCATAATTGTCCTGCTGAATTTTATGTGCTGAAATATCTCCTGCAACCAATCAAGGAAACAGAAACCAAATTGCCTCCTTTCAAAGACCCTTAGAGCAATAATAAGCCATTTACAAGATGAAGATAATGAAGAAGAAATAAGAGAAATCCAAAGGTCCAGCTGTGACAAGTCAGGTGGCTGGCTGGATTTGAGGGAAGTCTTCTCCGCCACGTCTGGGATCTGAGACGCAGCCTGCCCTCATTCTTTTCTCCTTTCACAGCATCTCTTTCTCTCATCAGGTATTCATGTTAATTCAAGAGAATAGGTACATCTTTTTGTTTTGTTCTGTTCTGTTATTGGGGATTGAACCCAGAGGCATTCTACCTCCAGGCTACACCCCCAGCCCATTTAAGTTTTGAAACAGGGTCTTGCTAAGTTGCTGAGTCCGGCCTCGAACCTGCAACCTCCTGTCTCAGCCTCCCAAGTACTGGGATTATAGGCATGTACCATCACGCCTAGTGCACAGATACATCTTCTTTCAGTGTGAGGGGATGCAGGGCCTAAAGGTCCCCATTTGAGGTCATCCCTAAGCTGTAAGGTACTGCAGTCCCTTGGTCTTAGATAAAGCCCTAAACGATCCTCCCTCCTTTAGTGCATAGGCCTTTACAAACTCCGACCCCCAGGACTCTGATTCTGTGGCTGCATCTTCCCTCGTTCCTCTCTCTGGCCCACATCAAACAAACAATCACTCTCAGACCTTCCTCTGGTCTCTGAGCAAATCAGGTCATGTCCTGTTTGGATGCCAGGCACACCCCTGTGGCTTTCTGTTCAGAACCGTGCTATCTGCACAGCTCTTTGGCTCATCACCCTGTCTCCCGCCTCTAGACACCCTGCTTTCTGTATCCTCGGCCACAGACCGACTCCCCTTGCTGCTGTGGGTCCTGGGGCTCTGTTAATAGCACCCCTTAGCCATTCTGATCCAGCTCCCCTACCTGGCAAAATGCCCCCCCTTTGTGTGTGTGTGTGTGTGTTTGTGTGTGTGTGTGTGTGTAGCACTGGGGATTGAACCTAGGGGCATTCTACCTCCCAGCTACATTCCCAGCCCTACTTTATTTTGATTTTGAAGCAGGGTCTCCCTATGTTGATGAAAGTCTCACTATTTGCTGAGGCTGTCCTCGAACCTTCAATCCTCCAGTCTCAGCCTCCCAAGTACTGGGATTACAAGTGTGTACCACAACACCCGGCTTCTCATTTTTTTTTTTCTATAAAGATCTTTTTGAGATTTCCATAATTTCCTTCCTATTGTCCTTGGGGGTACCACCCTAAATAGACAACTGTTTACTTTTATTGAGAGCTAAAGTGCTGGGCTTATCGAAACCCATACAAGTGTTACTTCATTTATTCCTGACAACAGTACTGTTATTATTCCCATTGAACAAACAGAAAGACTGAGGCACTTAAAGGAAATTGCCCAAGATCACATATCAATGATAGACAGTGATAGGACTTTGGCAATCTGATTCCAATGAATCATTTTCCAATATATCCATTTGATAATTCAAAATCACATTTGTATATCAAAGACAATTGCTATCTTGACTGGAAAATCATTGTCTTTTCTCAAATCTACTATACTGCCAGGAGTGGTGGTACACGTCTGTAACCCCAGTACTTAGGAGGCTAAGGCAGGAGGACGGCAGGTTCAAGGCCAGCCTCAGCAACATAGCAAGGGCCTCAGCAACTTAGAAAGACCCTGTTTCAAAATAAAAAATAGAAAAATAGAGCTGGGGATGTAGCTCAGAGATAGAATGCCCCTAGATTTAATCCCCAGCACCACACACACACACACACACACACACACACACACACGCACCAAAAAACAAACATACAAACAAAATCCCCACTATATTCTTTTTAACCTTACCTAGTGATAAAATACATGTTTATTACAGAATTCTCTAACCTTCAAAAACACCCAATGAGAACATAGGTATGTTCACTTGGTGAAAATTTACCAAAATGTTCAACCTGTGATTTGTACACTTCTCTGTATGAATGTTATACTTCAATTGAAAAGTTTACATAAAAGATATTCCCAGATCCCTTTATATTTTGACATAGAAAACAGTCCCTGTGCCCCATTTGAGGACTGCAATAAAATTTGCTAGTGCTTGGAGCAAGGTGAATTTTGAAGCAATACCTAGTTATATTTAAGTGTTCAGGTCCAGACAAATATTGTGGTAGCTCGGCGTGCTATGCCTGACCTGTGTGCTTTATGTGATACAGAGGTTGTGAAAAACTTATTAGAACATTATTTCAATGAGGGGAGGAGAACCTTTTGTTATTGTAACAAACCTATGCTCTAACCTATTTAACTTGGAAGACAGAAGAGTTTAATGCCAACTTTAGCTGGGTTAAAATCGGAGAGGTAACGTTTATAAAAGGGCTTCATTCATACAGGTGACTAATCAGTGCTTCAGTGTTCCTGGTGTTCATGTTCATGAAAAAGAAATAATAACAGTTAGATGATATAGCTGGGCATGGTGGCACACACCTGTAATCTATGTCCTTGGGAGGCTGAGAGAGGGAGGATTGCATATTCACAATTTAGTGGGACTCTTAGCAACCTAGCAACACCCTGTTTCTGAACAAAAACTAAAAAGGGCTGGGGGTATAGCTCAAAGGTAAAATGTCCCTGGATTCAATTCCCAGTAACAACAACAACAACAAGATAGATAGATAGATAGATAGATAGATAGATAGATAGATAGATAGATAGATAGATAAATAGTATAGAACAAAAGTAACAGTTAACAGCCATGCCTGGTGGCACACACGTGTAATCCTAGTACTTGGAAGACTGAGACAGGAGGATCATAGTTTCAAGACTAGCCTCAGCAACTTAGTGAGGTACCCTGCAACTAAGTGAGACCCTGTTTCAAAATAAAAAGTAAAACAGAGCTGGAAGTGTAGGTTAGAGATAGAATGAATGACCCTGGGTTCAATCCCCAGTAACACACACACACACACAACACACACACACACACACACACACACACACACACAAAAGTAACAGTTATCAAGTACTTATGACACACATAACAACTCTATCAAGTTATATGGTTATTTCTGCATTTTACACATAAAGAATCTAATTCTTAGCCAGTCTGGGTTTGGTGGTACATGCAGGTAATCCCAGTTCTTGGGAAGATGATGCAGGTGGATTCTAGGTTTAAAGCCAGTGTGCTATAGCTTAGTGAGATTCTATTTCAAAATAAAAACCATAAAGGGTTGGGGGGTGTAACTCAAAGGTAGAAAGTCTATGGGTTCAATCCTCATTACCCCGCACAATAGACAAACAAA
>PVLC010033842.1:0-17225 GCA_004027655.1 Graphiurus murinus | reverse complement strand
AAGCCGGGCGTGGTGGCGCACGCTTGTAATCCCAGCATTCGGGAGGCTGAGACCGGAGGATCCGGGTTCGCGGCCAGCCTCAGCTACCTAGTGAGGCACTCCGCAACTTAGTGAGACTCGGTTTCAAAATAAAGAATAAAAAAAAAAATAGGGCTGGGGGTATAGCTCGGAGGTAGAATGCCTCTGAGTTCAATCCCCAGTACCGCAAAAAAAAAAAAAATTCCATAGGAAAAAAATATCTTTTAGAGAGAAGAGAGGAATAGAGGGCAGGAAGAGGGAAGAAGAGGTTGCATTCTTTCTTAAGGATTTGATGCTTGTTAAATGTATGAACACACATTCCCTGCTGTTCATTTTTATTTATTTAGTAAATATTGTCTATCAGCATTAGGCACTTAGTGAAGCAAAGATTATTTTGAGACTGCCATCTGGGGGAGAGAGAGGGAGCAAACACAAGTATATGAGTAATTTTACAATGGAAAAAGTGAAAATGCTATAAAGAAGCTGTAGGTATATTTTATATATTAAGTTTCTAAAATGAATAAAACTCAAGTAGCATTAATTAATCAGAGTCTAATCTTGTAGATTTTGCCTTCTCACTTTTAGAAATTAGATGCTTACAAGAAAAAAACTTGCTGGGAGCCTTGGGTTCAATCCCCAGTACCTCCAAGGAAAAAAAAAAGAGAGAAGAAAGAGAAAAAAAAAATCAGTCATGAATGTTTCAAAAATTTCTCTGGGGTAGTTTTTTTTTTTTTTTTTTTTTTTTTTGCGGTACTGGGAATTGAACTCAGGGGCATTCTACCTCCGAGCTATACCCCCAGCCCTATTTTTATTCTTTATTTTGAAACAGGGTCTCACTAAGTTGCGAAGTGCCTCACTAGGTAGCTGAGGCTGGCCGCGAACCCGGATCCTCCGGTCTCAGCCTCCCGAATGCTGGGATTACAAGCGAGCGCCACCACGCCCGGCTTCTGGGGTAGATTTTGATATGTAACCTTGAGTACTTGGCAACCTAGAACTACTTTAATATTTCAGGGGGCATGATGAATAATATGTTAATAAACTAAAAACTTTCTCACACTGCTTTTGTTTTTTTGTTTTTTGGTTTTTTTTTGGGAGGGGGGTACCGGAGATTGAACCTAGGGACAATCTACCTCTGTGCCATACCCCTCGCTTTATTTACTTATTAATTTTGGCGGTATTGGGGATTAAACCCAGCGGCATTCTACCGCAGGTGTACCCCCAGCCCCATTTTTTCTTCTTTATTTTGAAACAGGGTTTCACTAAGTTTTGGAAAGGCTCACTAAGTAGTTGAGGCTGACCTCCAACCTGTCTCTGGGATTATAGGCATGTGCCACCACACCTGGGATTTTGGGGTCTTTTATTATGAAATGTTTTAATCCTGTAGAACATTATAACAGTACACCAAATACCCATATAGCAACCACCTAAATCCAATAGTATTTTGTATTTTTGCCTCTTTGTCAGTTTGTGCTGCTGTAAAACAATACTGTGGCCTGGATGGCTTATACATAGAAATTTCTTTCACAGTATGGAGGCTAGAAAGTTCTAGATCAAGGTGCTGGCAGATCTGGTGAGGGCCCTCTTTCTGGTGTGCAGATGGCCATCTTTTGCTTGTATTTTTACATGGCAAAATAGCTTGAAAGCACTCTGGAGTTCCTTTTATGAAGGCACTAACCCTATTCATGATTTAATTACCTCCCAAAGGCCCTACCTCCTAATATTATCACATTGGGAATTAGGATTTCAACACAAGAATCTGGGGGGGAGGGGGGCAACATTCAGTGTATAGCATAATCATATAAGCTTCATCTATATAAATTTTGTAGAACCACTTAAAAATTATAGACATCTAACCCGAACCACATCATGTCACTTTACCCCTAAATACTTAAGTATGAATTTCCCAAAACTGACATTTTCTTTCCTTTTTTTTGAGGTACTAGAGATTGAACTCAGGGGCATTCTACCTCCGAGCTACACCCCCAGCCCTATTTTTTATTCTTTATTTTGAAACAGGGTCTCACTAAGTTGAGTGCCTCACAGGTAGCTGAGGCTGACCGAGAACCTGGATCCTCTGGTCTCAGCCTCCCAAATGCTGGGATTACAAGCATGCGCCACCACGCCCGGCTGACATTTTCTTTTATGCCTGCGATATTATCACACCCAACAAAATAATTCTCTCAAACCATCTGATCCCCAGTCTCATTTATATTTCCCCAGTAAGGTAAAAAATGCCTTTTATAGCTTTTCTCCCTCCAAACTAAGGTCTGTTGAAGGATCATTCATTACATTGCATTTGTTGTTGGGTCTCAATTCTCTTATAAATGTAAATAGCCACTTAATGGGTTTGTGTCTGTGTGTGTGTGTGTGTGTGTGTCTGTCTGTCTGTCTCTGTCTCTCTCTTGTACTGGGGATTGAACCCAGGGGCATTCTACCTCAGAGCTACACCCCCAGCCCTCTTTTTTATTTTTTATTTTGAAACAGGGTCTTGCTAAGTTGCTGAGTATCTTGCTAGGTTGCTGAGGCTGGCTGCAAACCTAGAATCCTCCTGTCTCAGCCTCCCAAGTACTAGAATTACAGGCATTCATCACCATGCCCAGTGACTTTCTCTTTTTGAAGAGACAAATTACCATAAAATGTTCTCCAGAAATTTGTTTTTTTGTGTGTGTGTTTGTTTCTTTGAGGTCTTGTTTAAAACTTTACACTTGGGGCTGGTGATGTATCTTAGTGGTAGAAGGCTTGTGTGGTGTGCTTGTAGCCCTAGGTTATAGGGGAAAAAAAAAAAAAGGCAGTGAGGAGAAAATTTACCTTTTCTGTAGATAGCATGTTAAGATATATCTAATGAGCTGAGTGTGGTGGCCCATGCTTTGTAATCCTAGTACTTGGGAGGCTGAGACAGGATGATCACAGGTTCATAGCCAGCCTTGGCAATTTAGCAAGACTCTCAGCAACCTAATGAGACCCTGTTTCCAAATAAGATATAAAATCGGGCTGGGGGTGTAGCTTGGAAGTAGAATGCCTCTGGGTATTATCCCCAGTATCAAAAAAAAAAAAAGATATATTTAATGATGGGTGTAGTGGCGCACGCTTGTAATCCTAGTGCTTGGGAGGCTGAGACAGGAGGATCGTAGGCTCGAGGACAGCCTCAGCAATATAGTGAGGCTCTCAGCAACTTAGTGAGACCCTGTTACCAAATAAGAAATAAAATTGGTCTGGAAGTGTAGCATGGAGGTAGAATGCCCCTGGGTTCAAATGCCAGTACCACACACGCACACAAAAGATATATCTAAGCCGGGCGTGGTGGCGCACGCTTGTAATCCCAGCATTCGGGAGGCTGAGACTGGAGGATCCGGGTTCGCGGCCAGCCTCAGCTACCTAGTGAGGCACTCCGCAACTTAGTGAGACTTGGTTTCAAAATAAAGAATACAAAATAGGACTGGGGGTATAGCTCGGAGGTAGAATGCCCCTGAGTTCAATCCCCAGTACCGCAAAAAAAAAAAAAAAAAAAAAAAAAAAAAAAAAAGATATATCTAAATGACTTGAATTCACATTAAACTCTTTGGCCAGGATACTTCATCGTTGATGCTGCTTCATAATACGTAGCTTCAGGAGGCACAAAATGCTTGACATTAGAAGGGTTGAGTTTGATAACTCGGTAGTGGGTGGTTACTGCCAAATATCTCCATGGAAAACTAACATTTTCTCTGATTATCAGATGACCCATGACATATTTTACTCTGAATTCATTTTCCCTTCAGATTTTCATTTAATAGATTTACACCCCCCCCCCCCATACACACACACACATGCACACACGCACGGACACTGAGAATTGAACCCAGGGCCTTGTGTATGTTAGACAAGCACTCTACCCCTGAGCTGCATTCCCCCACTTCCCCCATCTTGGAGCTGAGTGTTGAACTCAGGAGTGCTCTATTTCTATTTCTGAGCTACACTCTCAGGCCTTTTTATTTTGAGGAAGTGTCTCACTAAGTTGCCCTTGAATTTGAACTTTGTATCCTCCTGCCTCAGCCTCTGAAATAACTGGAATAACAAGCATGTGCCATCATCCTCCACTTTTTTAATAGCAAAAGAACACATAACATCTCTGATATTACTCAAGGGAACGGCATGGGGGTTTTTTTGTTTGTTTTGCAGTGCTGGGGATTGAACCAAGGGCCTTGAGCATGCTAGGCAAGCTCTGTACCACGAAGCTACATCCTCATCCCTTAGGGGATAACTTTTTTAACATAGTTAGAATTGTGCAATTGCTTCATTGTGTTCTTCAAACATAAAGTATACCAAATAGTGTTCTACGTGTTTATAAAATCATGTGTTCAAAACAAATATTTCAGACATAGTGTTACAAAAAATACTGAGGGCTGATGGTGTAGCTCAGTAGTAGAATGCAAGCTTAGCATGCGTGTGTGAAACCCTGGATTTGATCCCCAGCACCACAAAACAAAACCCCCAAAACAAAATGGAATACCAAAGTACCCATTACCCAGTGTAGGTTAGGATAGAACATTACCGGTATGCTTGAAGCTTTTCTATAACCTTTCCAGATTCCATCTCCTTTCTTTCTCATCTAATTTTATGTGTACCTTATACATATGATCTCCATTCTACATATATATGAATCTCTCAGTAGCATATAGTACTGTTATAGTTTATGCATATGATCATATATGGAATATGTATATAATTTGCTTTTGTGCTCAACATTTTTTCCAAGTTCTTTGTTGCTCTGTTCTTTTTTCCCATAGTATTACATAAGCATTGTATACTATTCCATTATATGATTAGAACACATTTTGTGTAGTGTCTTTCAGAAGTACAGTGGGGTTTTGTGGTTATAACCAATGATCTAAAATGTAATTTATGTCTTACTGCTTATGCTTGAGAATTTCTCTAGGGCACATTCAGGAGTATAATTGCTGAATTACATGCTATTCTTATCTTTTTTTTTTTGCAGTACTGGGGATTGAACTCAGGGGCATTCTACCTCCGAGCTATACCCCCAGCCTTATTTTTTATTCTTTATTTTGAAACCGGGTCTCACTAAGTTGCGGAGTGCCTCAGTAGGTAGCTGAGGCTGGCCGCGAACCTGGATCCTCCGGTCTCAGCCTCCCAAATGCTGGGATTACAAACGTGCACCACCACGCCCGGCCTATTCTTATCTTAAAACCTACCTAGATGTTTTCAAATTTCCCCCCAAAGTAGCTGTACTAATTTATACTCCCATTAGTGATATATAAGCTCTCTATCAATGCTGTCCTATATAAATATAGATTTAAAATTTTCTACTTAGCCACATTAACAACATGAAACAGGCAAAGCTAATTTTATAATATATCTTATTCTACTTATCCAGAATATTTCAGTGTGTAGATAATAAAAACATATTTTGCATTCTTCTCATCTTAAATAATCAGAGTCCATTTTGTATTTTACACTTATAGCAAGTCTCAGTTTAGATTGGGCACATCAAGCATTCTTACTAGCCATATGTGGTTGGTTGGTGCTCCTGTACCAGATAGCACAGCTCTGTATTCTTGCCTACATCTGGTATTGAGAGGGCCCCACAAATGGTGAAAATGGCCTTGCATTCTCACATTAATTTTGTATTTTCTTCTCAGGGAATTTGCATTTCCATATTACTAGTGAGAGCCAGTGGGGTGGACATTCTCATATATTTCTTTGGTGGTGGTAGAGTACTGTGGATGGAACCCAGGGCCTCACACAGGCCAGCAGGTTGGCCTCAAACTTGAAATCCTTCTGCCTCAGCCTCCCAAGTAGTTGGGACTTCAGGCATTTTCCACTGTGCCCAATTATTACTTTTTGTTAATTGTGTTTATAAGCTTTTAGGGATTAAGTAGATTTGTGTGTCTATAAAGTAATGATGCTAAAGATTTTAATTATTTAATATCATGGGAAGTGGAAAGCCATTATTACATCTTTTGGGGCCAGATAGGATACGTTTTAGGGAAATCAAGTTGGTGATAATCTGCAGTGTAGATTAGAGGAGGGAGAGATTGAAGTTAGGGAGATGAACTAGGAGGCAGATAGATAATATCTTAGGTTATGATACTCAAGATTAGGAGAGTAGAATGAGAGACACAGCAAGTTTGATAGAACATGGTGAGTTATTAGTGGTTGGATTTATTCAGAAGAACTGTGGTTTCTGCTCTTGATTATGAGGAGTCATTATTAACCCAAATTAGGTAGATTGGGATATGAAGGTGGTTTGGGTACAGAGGTGAAATTTTTGGTTGCATTATAGTTGAAGAGATGTAGCTTAACCAAGCTTAATGCTTAGAATATAGACTGAAAATCATCCCAGAGGCCAGTATAGAAGTGACAGCTGAATCAGTTAGATTGCAGAAGGCAGATAATATGATGAAGTATGGCTATTTCAGTGAAGAATATCCACAGTTCACCCTTGAATGTTTTTCCCACATGGTTTTGGAGGCCAGTATCTGCATGGGGTAGGATAAATAAGACAGCCTAATAGGTAATTACGAGTTGGAGATTTGGCTTCCAGATCAATTGCCGCTGGATATTGGGGATAAGTTTTACATAAGTTAGACCTGGATGATCTAGAACTAAAAGAAGCCAAAAGGTTTCAGTAACATCACCCACTAAAGCCCAAAATGCTACTACTTCTTCATTTTGTTTCTGTGATACTGGGGATGCCCATCCTACCTTTGAACTACACCCACGTGCCCCCCCCCCTTTTTTTTTTGTTTTGAAACAGGGTCTCCCTAGGCTGCTGAAGCTGTCTTTGAACTTGCAATCCACCTATCTCAGCCTCTTAAATACTGGGATTACAGGCATGCACCACCACACCTGGCCCTACCACTTCTTTTTTTTTTTTTTTTTTTTTTGTGGTACTGGGGATTGAACTCAGGGGGCGTTCTACCTCCGAGCTATACCCCCAGCCCCATTTTTTATTCTTTATTTTGAAACCGAGTCTCACTAAGTTGCGGAGTGCCTCACTAGGTAGCTGAGGCTGGCGGCGAACCCGGACCTCCGGTCTCAGCCTCCCGAATGCTGGGATTACAAGCATGCGCCACCATGCCCGGCTGCCCTACCACTTCTTTATCACGTAAGTACAATGAAGGACATACCTGCCAGTCCTAGGAGGAGAATTATCTAGAAAGCTTTTTGACCCAATTATGAGACTCAGAGAATGGTGATTAAAAGATCTGGCTTTGGAATTGGACTACATAAGTTGGAATCTTAGTTTTACCACTTGATACCTGTGTGTCTTTGGCAAGTTTCTTAACCTCTGTATGTATGTTTCCTCATTTGTAATGTGATTATAATAGTACCTTCCTCATAGGATTACTGTGAGAACTGAATGAGTTGATGCTTCTTTCCCCCCTCGCTCCCTTTCTTTCATTTTTAGCACCAGGGGCATTCTGCCTCTGAGCTACACCTCCAGCCCTTTTAGTTTATTTTAAAACAATCTTGCTAGTTGCTGAGGGTCTTGTTAAGTTGCTGAGACTAATCTTGAACCTGTCATCCTCCTGTCTCCCAAATACTGGGATTATAGGTATGAGCCACCATGTGTGGCTTCATCACCATCATCATCATCATCATCAATCTAGCACTGGGGATTGAACCTAGGGGCATTCTACCTCTGAGCTACATACCCAGCTCTTAATTTTTTTTTTTTTTTTTTTTTTAATTTTGAAATAGGATCTTACTAAGTTGCTGAGTGTCTCAAAAGTTGTTGTAGCTGGCCTCAAGCCTGCCATCCTCCTGTCTCTGCCTTCCAGGTCTTAGGATTTTAGGTATGCGCCACTGCTCCTGACCACGGTGGTGCTTTGTAACGTGCTCCTGGCGCATAGTAAAAACATTCTGCGTGTCTGTAGTGCTGCTCTAAGTTGCCCTGTGGCCGTTGTGTCCGGTAGATGCAGGCCTGTTAGCAGCATTGGACACAAGTGACCACTTCCGCCTCTGTAAACATAGCTCTCTCTTGCCTTCAGGGGTACCACTCTCTTGGTTTTCCTCCCACAACCTTGTTTTTTGATTCTTAGTACTCTTTACCGCACTTTTTTCATCTCCTGACCTTTAAATGTTGCAGTGCTCTAGAACGTAGTTCTTTAGTCTCTTTTTTTTTTTGCAGTACTGGGGATTGAACTCGGGCATTCTAGCTCCGAGCTAGCTCCGAGTGATCTTTTCCTTATGAAGGGCATAAAGAAGGATTAAAAAGTAGTACTCCTGCTGAGTGCTATGTCTTTAACCTCTCAGGAGGCTGAGACAGGAGGATTGCAAGTTTTGAAGCCAGACTTGGCAACTTAGTGAGACATTGTCTCAAAATAAAAAATAAAAAGGCTGGGGATGTAGCTCAGTGGTAGAGTGCCCCTGGTTCAATCCCAAGTACCATAGATAGATAGAGCTAGGATGTAGCTTAGAGGTACAGTGTCCCTGAGTTCAATTCCCACCCCCACCCAGCCACACACACTATGTGGTGCTGTTGCTTTGAAGTTTATGGGCTACTGGTAGAGCTCAGTGATGAGTGCAGGGCCCTGGGTTCAACCTCAACACTGAAGGAAAAAAAAAGAGAGAGAGAGAGAAAAAAATTTTCTAATTATGTTTTTGAGAGGGGAAAGGACTAAATTATTCTCATATCTAATAACTCTCACAAATTAATTTCATAAAGTGTGATTTACTGAATTGGTTTGTTTTCATAATCTCACTTTTGAGGGATCCTTAAAACTTCCCATCCTATTCCCGCAAGTAGCATCTCTTTGCTATCAGAATTAGGTGTTCTCAAGCCAGGCATGGTGGCGCATGCTTGTAATCCCAGCATTTGGGAGGCTGAGACCAGACGATCCGTGTTTGAGGCCAGCCTCAGCTACCTAGTGAGGCATTCCGCAACTTAGTGAGACCCTGTTTCAAAATAAAGAATAAAAAATAGGGCTGGAGGCCAGCCTCAGCTACCTAGTGAGGCATTCCGCAACTTAGTGAGACCCTGTTTCAAAATAAAGAATAAAAAATAGGGCTGGGGGTGTAGCTCGGAGGTAGAATGCCCCTGAGTTCAATCCCCAGTACCACAAAAAAAAAAAAAAAAAAAAAAAGAATTAGGTGTTCTCAGTGCCTAGTTATCCAATTATTGTAAAATAAACTATCAATTTAACAATTATTCAAACTCCTTTGAACTTTCATATCTATTTCAAAAATCTTAAGCAAATGCTACTAATATATTGAAGAAGAAAGGACTTTTGATTCAATTCTGAAAGCATTAAGAATTGGAAGAGTGCTAGGGTTACAGTAGAGCACTTGCCTAGCATACTCAAGACTCTGGGCTGCATCCCCAGCACTGGGGGGAAATTTTTTTTTTTCTTCCCAAAAGGATGAAAACCAGATATGTTCTGTTTCTGTGAGTTTATTGATGTGGGGTGTAGTGGGTTCTTTTTTCTGCTCTTTCAAGATTTGATGCAGGTGCTGGGTGTGGGTGGCGCACACTTGTAGTCCCAGTACTTGGGAGGCTGAGACCAGAGGATCTGGGTTCGAGGCCAGCCTCACTACTTAGTAAGGCCCTCCCCAACTTAGTGACACCCTGTTTCAAAATAAAAAATAAAATAGGACTGGGGGTGTAGCTGGGAGGTAGAATGCCCCGAGGTTCCATTCCCAGTACTGCAAAAATAAAAAAAAAAAAAAATAATAATAATAATAAAAATAAAAAAATCTTTGCGGTACTGGGGATGGAACCCAGGGGCATTCTACCTCCAAGCTACAGCCCCAGCCCTATTTTTTAATCTTATTTTTAGTCCTATTTTTTAGACTGGCTTTGAACCTGTGATCCTCCTGTCTCAGCCTCCCAAGTACTGGGATTACAAGTATATGCCAGCACACCTGGTTTACTACCATTATTTAGGGGCAGTATTAGGGATTAAACCTACTACTGAGCTATAGCTCCAGCCCATTTAAAAAAAAAAAAATCCAGACATGGTCTTGCTAAATATCCCAGACTGGCCTTGAACTTTTTTTTTTTTTTGCGGTACTGGGGATTGAACTCAGGGGCCTTCTACCTCCGAGCTACGCCCCCAGCCCTATTTTTTATTCTTTATTTTGAAACCAAGTCTCACTAAGTTGCAGAGGGCCTCACTAGGTAGCTGAGGCTGGCCGCGAACCTAGATCCTCCGGTCTCAGCCTCCCGAATGCTGGGATTACAAGCGTGCGCCACCACGCCCCGCAGCCTTGAACTTTTGAAAAAATTTTTTTATATTGGGGATTAAACTCAGGGGAATTCTACTTCCAAGCTACACCCCTAGCCCACTTTATTTTTGTTTTGAAACAGTGTCTCACTAGGTTGCCAAGAAAGTCTTGCTAAATTGCTGAGTCTGGTCTGAAACCTGTGATCCTCCTGTCTCAGGTTTTAAGTATAAATAAATAGAACAGAGTACATTGTGGAGATATATTACTTTAAGAGATACTGACTGAGAAATATGTGCATGGATGTCTTTACCTGTACTAGTTTGTACCCAACAAAAATGTGTAATTAACCCTGTTGTACCCAAGAAATGTATAAAATTCCATGCTAAAAAATTAAAAAAAAATAAATTAAAAAAAAAAAGAGATACTGACTAACCCAGCATGGTAACACACATCTGTAATTTCAATACTTCGGAGGCTGAAACAGAAGAGTCACAGGTTCAAGGCCAGCCTTAGCAACTTAGTGAGACTGTTTCAAAATAAAACAGGGTAGCCATGTAGCTCAGAGGTAGAATGCCCCAGGGTTCAATCCTCAGTACCATGAAGAAGAAGAAGAAGAAGAAGAAAAAAAAAAAGATAGTAGTTGCGGTTGATGATTCAGACTTGAAACCTGGATCATCTGACTCAGGAAGATTGAGTCTCAACTTCAAAGGAAAGTGTTTAAAAGTTTAAGGTATTTAGCTAGGGATCTAGGCCTAGATGCTACCACCTAAAATTAATAAAATTTACATCGTTTCATGAGCCAGGCCTGGTGTCACACACCTGTAATCCCAATACTTTGGGGAAGCTGAGACAGGAAGTTTCAGTCATAAGTTTACCAGCCTCAGCAATTTAGGGAGACCCTGTTATAAAATTTAAAAAATAGAATAGGTTTAGGGGTGTAGCTTGGAGGTGAATGTGCCTGGTAGCCTACAGTAAACCCCTCACCCCCAATTAAAAATATTGCTATCAAAGTATACATTTATTATTTGTTTGTTTGCTAATTTATTGTGTGTGGTACTGGGGATTGAACCCAGGGGCGTTCTACCTCTGACCTACACCCCCAGCCCTATTCTTTATTCTTTATTTTGAAACAAGGTCTCACTAAGTTGCGGAGGGCAGCCTCCCAAGTACTGGGATTACAAGCGTGTACCACCACGCCCAGCTAAAGTATACATTTTTAATATTCAGCATTGCCATTTTGAATTCTATACTCAGTTGTTAACAGCAAGTATAATTCCTTTAAATTTATTTCACATTAGTTTTCTTCATTTATAAATGCCATTTTATTACCATCAGCACTGATTTATGTATTCATGTTGGGCAGGAACCAGGGCCTTGTGTGTGCTTAGCACACATTCTTACCATGAGCTACATCCCAGCTCTTTAGCTGTTTTTAAGTGTATAGTTAGTGCAGTAGTGTTAGGTATATTCACTTTGTTATACAATGTATCTCCACATCCTTTTCAATTTGCAAACAAGAAACTTTTATTTTTGTGGTACTGGGGATGGAACCCAGGGACATTTTGCCTCTGGGCTATACTCCCAGACCTATTTTATATTTTATTTAGAAACAAGGTCTCACTAAGTTGCTGAGAGCCTTACTAAGTTGTTGAGGCTGGCTTTGAACGTGCTATCCTCCTGTCTCAGCCTTCCAAGTACTAGAATTACAAGCATGTGTCACCATGCCCAGCTAACAAGAAACTCTTTGCTCATTGCAACAACTCTGTTTCTCTTACCCAAGTTCCCTGGTAACCACTGCTCTATCTTCTGTTTCTATGATTTTGACTACTTTAGATACCTCATTTAAGTGGAATCATACAATTTTTATTTTTTATTACTGGCTTATTTCACTTAGCATAATGTCTTCAAGATTCATTCATATTGCGGCATGTGACAGGATTTTTAATTGAATAATATCCCATTGTATGAATATTGCACACTTGATTTATCCATTTATCCTTCTTGGAATTTTGGAGTCTCTATGGTGAATAATGCTGCCATGAACATAGTTGTGCCAGTATAAATATATCTTAGAGATCTTTCTGTTCTTTTGGATATATGCTTAGAAGTGGGAATGTTGAATCATATGGTACTTTATATATTTTGAAGAACTACCATACTGACCCCAAAAGCTTTTAATAAGAGTTTTTCTTAATTCCCAGTCATATTTGAAAGTTGATAATGACCTGTCTAAATGTAGACTGATTCCCTGCTCCACCTCTCCCTAAGTAGTGGGCTTTGATTATGACTATTTGTATCTTTCTTCAGCTCTGAAAATATTCAATTTTTGTGTTGTTCCTATGATACTTTGTTTTCTTTGTAGAATACTTTTTTGGTTTAGTGTTGCAATTTTTTGTATTGAACCTCTATAACTGTTTTTTTGTTGTTGTTTGTTATACAGGCTGGGAGATCTCTTGACTTATTTAAACTAAAAAAACATCTAATGAGGCAGAGGCTTTTGATTTTTTAGAGAGGAAATAGATTGAGGTAGTTATGTTTAAACCAGCATCCTAGTGTGTGTGTGTGTGTGTGTGTGTGTGTGTGTGTGTGTGTGTGTGTGTTACTGGAGATTGAGCCCAAGAGCATTCTACCTCTGAGCCCAGCTTGATTGATTGGTTGGTTGGTTGGCTGATTGGTTGATTGATTGATTGATTGATTGATTGGAAACAGGGTCTCACTAGGTTGCTGAAAATCTCACTATCTTGCTGAGGCTGTCTTTAAACCTGTGATCCTCCTGTCTCAGCCTCCTAAGTATTGAGATTACAGGTGTGCACCACCATGCCCGGCTCCTATTTTTTTTTTAGGTACTGAGAATGGAACCCAGGGGCATCCTACCCCCGAGCTACACCCCTACCCCTATTTTTTGTTCTTTAATTTGAAACAGGGTCTCACTAAGTATTTGAGGCTAGCTGTGAACCTGTGATTCTCCTGTTTCAGCCTCCCAAGAACTGGGATCATAAGCATGCGCCACCATGTCCAGCTCATTATTTATTCTTTATTTTGAAACAGGCCCTCCACACTAAGTTGTGGAGGGCCTCACTAAGTATCTGAGGCTGGCTGTGAACCTGTGATCCTCCTATTTCAGCCTCCCAAGTACTGGGATTACAAGCGTGTGCCACTACGCCCAGCTCCTATTCTTTTTTTTTTTTTTTTTTTTTTTTTTTGCGGTACTGGGGATTGAACTCAGGGGCATTCCACCTCCAAGCTATACCTCCAGCCCTATTTTTTATTCTTTATTTTGAAACCGAGTCTCACTAAGTTGCCGAGTGCCTCACTAAGTAGCTGAGGCTGGCCGCAAACCCGGATCCTCCGGTCTCAGCCTCCTGAATGCTGGGATTACAAGCGTGCGCCACCACGCCCGGCTCCTATTCTTTTTTTGATAGAAGCAAGATGAAATGTTTTCTTTAGTCTCTGAGCATTCTGATTTATTTTTTATAACCTTCTCTTTGGTTTTTATTTTACTTTTTTATTGGTGGCATTGGGAATTGAACAGAGGGTCATTCTACCTCTGAGCTACACCTCCTAGCCCTATTTTTATTTTTATTTTGAAACAGGGTCTTGCTGGGTTGATGAGAGTCTCACTACTTGCTGAGGCTGTCCTCGAACCTATGATCCTCCTGTGTCAGCCTCCCAAGTACTAGGATTATGGGTGTGAACCACCACACCCAGCCTCTTCGATTTTTTACAGTGATGTCTTTCCCTTCGCGCGCGTGTGTGCGTGTGTGCACGCTCGCTCGCTCGCCCTCCTTCCTCCCTCCCCCACCCTGTGTGTGTGTGTGTGTGTGTGTGTGTGTGTGTGTGTGTGTGTGTGTTACTAGGGATTGGACCCAGAGGCAGTCTACCTTCGAGCTATACCGCATCCTGATTTTTATTTCATATTTGGAAACAGGGTCTCAGTAGGTTGATTCGAGTCTTGCTACTTTGCTGAGGCTATCCTCAAACCAGCTATCCTCCTGTTTCAGCCTCCCAAATACAGGGGGTTACAGGCATGTGCCACCACACCCAACCATCTCTTTCCTTTTGCCCTGTTCTTTTTCTTCTTGCTTTTCAGCCGAAAGAGGGAGATAATTTACATGTAGGATTATCTGTGTCTATTCATACTTTTTTTTCATTCCCTCCCTCCCTCCTGTGTGTGGTACTGGGGATTGAACCCAGGAGTGTTCTGCAACTCAGCTACATCCTCAATCCTTTATTTTTTTATTTTGGTTTCTTTTTTTTTGTTTTGTTTTTTGGTACTGGTGATTGGACCTAGAGGCTTTCTACCTCTAAGCTCCACCCCCAGCCTAATTTAATTTCTTATTTGGAAACAGGGTCTCACTAGGTTACTGAGAGCCTTGCGGAGTTGCTGAGGCTGTCTTTGAACCTGTGATCCTCCTGTCTTGGCCTCCCAAGTACTGGAATTACAAGTGTGGGCCACCATGCCCTATTTTTAATTTTGAAACGGGGTCTCACTGAGTTAATGCATTCTGGCTTCGGTTCTAGGATCCTCCTGTCTCAGCCTTACAAGTACTAGAATTACAGGCATGAGCAATTGTGCCCAGCCTTATATTTTTCTTAAATGTCCTAGGCACATTTAGCTCTATCACAGAGCCAACCCCCCCAGACCTTTATTCTTAAATATGAATAGAAAATTCATCTTAAATTTCTTAAGAAAACACTTGTGTTTTGTCTCTGTGAGGGAGACTCAGGTTGAGTCGTCTGTAGCTTTCAGTAGCTCCCTCTATTTTCATTCTCATGGCTGTGTCCATGCACAGGCTGTGTCTGAGTTCTCATGCTGTGAGGACTCCTCCCCCAGTTCTCATTTACTACAGCTCATCCCTTCCATTCTGTTTCATTGGTCACCATGCTTCCATCTGCTTACATGTACCAAATATTTTTTTATATTTCTACCCATTGATGGCATACTTCTTGCCTTCCTCTTCTTGCTCCTAACTTTTCATTGTTGTGTTTTATACCTTTAAAAAAGTTCCTTTATTAATATTTTGATGAAGTATTAGCGATTTGAGTTAAATGACTATATTAATCTATCTTAAATAGAAACCCATATTTCACAGAGATTAAGCTACAGTGTAGGGCATTTCTTGTTATTTATTATTTGATAAAAGTATAATTTGGAATTCATTTGATTTTGAGAAAATAGTGAAACTTAAAGTGTAATTTATTCTTTCCTGTGTCACTTTTTATCCCCTTAGTTTTTTCCTAGTTTTAAAGTATTTTCCCATTTCTTTTGAGAGAGATTTTTAAGAATTCTCAGAAAATTTTGTAAGCAGACAAATTAAAATGAGTTGATCTTTTATTTGTAAGTGTTAGACCAGGCATCTGTTAAAACAGAAGTGACATTTATTTTGGCTAAACAATTTCTGTTCTACATATGTGTTTACATAGCAATTTCACACTCTGTAATTGAACAGAGTAAGTACTTTTTTTTGAGGGGGGGAGGGGGCTTTGACCACGGTTTACCATAATGTTTGTCAAAGAAATAATGTATTAATGACCATAAATTGGTATGGAATTTTTATGCTGAAATGATTGTACCAAGACATGAATTTTTAGTGATGTATACAGGTTATTTGAATAATTTTATAACATGATAAGTTGATTCTTAAGGATCATTGTTTATATTACCAAGATTTCAGACATTAATATTTTGATATTTGCTTCAAACTTCTCTCAAAGGGAAAGAAAATGTTACCAAGTTTATCTAAATATTACCACTCTATCACTTTTCTTTTTTCTTTCTCTTTTTTTTTTTGTGGGGTGGGTACTGAGGACTGAACCCAGGGACGTTCTACCTCTGAGCTTCACCCCAGCCCCCTTTTATCATTCATTTATATATTCATTTATTTATTTTTGTGGTACTGTGGATTGAACTCAGGGGCATTCTACCTCCAAGCTACACTCCCAGCCCTATTTTTCTTTTTCTTTTCTTTTTTTTTTTTTTTTTTTTGTTTTGAAACAGCTTGCTTGCTGTGAGAGTCTGGCTATATTGCTGAAGCTGGTGCTGAACCTGAAATTCTCCTGTCTCAGCCTCCTAAGTACTGGGATTACAGGTGTGCACCACCACACCCTGCTTGCTTGCCTGTTTGTTTGTTTATTTATTTTGAAACAGGGTCTCACTAAGTTGCTGAGGGCTTCACTGAATTGCTGAGGCTGGCCTGGAACCAAGGATCCTTCTGTCTCAGCCTCCAAAGTACAGGGATTAAATACAGGTGTGCACCACTTTACTGGGTTTGTCACTTCCCTTTGAAGTTACTACTATCAAGATGGTCTTGTTAGTAATTTTAGTTTTTATACCATTCAAGCATTTAAAAAAAAAATACTTTTGTTACATATTCATGCAGCTAACTAATCTGTGAATTTCAAAATTTTACATAAATGGCATCACACTATAGGTATAATTTCCAGCTAACTTTCTTTCTTTCTGAAAATTCATGGTGATGCATGTAAATATCATCTAAAATTTTACACACACACACACTCACACACCCCATACTGGGAATTGAACCCAGGGTCATTCTTCCTCTAAGCTACACACTCCGCCCTATTTTTTATACTTTATTTTGAAACAGGTTCTCACTAAGTTACAAGGGTCTCACTAAGTAGCTAAGGCTGTCCTTGAACCTGTGATCCTTCTCTCTCAGCCTCCCAAGTAATAGGTTTACAAGTATGCGCCACCATGCCCAGATCATTTTTAACTTTTATAGAGTAACATTGCATTGGAATCATTGTATTTTTTTCCTTGTGTATATTTGAAAATTTCTCTAGGGTAAATCCTTACCAGTGTTTTGAAATTTCAGTTACTTTTTTTTGTTGTGGTTTTACTTTCAGTCTTTTTATTTGTGCTTTTCAGCTCTGGGAAACTTGTAAATTTCTCTTTCCTGTTCTTTCTGTAATATATATATATATATATATTACATCTGTAATATATGTATTATATCTGTAATATATATATATATATATATTTTTTTTTTTTTTTTTTTTTTTTTTTTTTTTTTTTT
>PVLC010033840.1:0-17254 GCA_004027655.1 Graphiurus murinus | reverse complement strand
CATTTTGGAACAAGGGTTGCATTCATTGTAGGCTCAGATGGGAAAAATAAATTATTTCATTATACAATAAACCAGGCCAGAACTTAATGTCATAAAAACAATGATTTAACTACTTTTAAAGCATCAATAAAGCCAGGCATGGTGATGCATCCTTGTAATCCCAGTACTTGGGAGGCCAAGACAGGAGAATTGCAGGTTCGAAGCCAGCCTCAGCAATTTAATGAGGCCCCAGGCAGCCACAGCAACTTAGTGAGTACCTGTTTCAAAATTTAAAAAAAAAAAAAGGGCTAGGGTTGTAGCTTTGAGGTAGAATGTCCCTGGGTTCAATCCCCAATAACACACACACACACACACACACACACACACACACACACACACACACCATCAATAACAGTAGGAGTGAAGGAAAATAGTACATTTCCGAAGAGAATTTTAGTAATATATGTCAAATTATTTACTTTAAAATTTATATACTTTTCTGACCTATAATTTCAGAATTTTTCCCCAAAGATGTGCAAAACAATTTGAGTACTCTTATATTCACCTTATGATTTATAACATCAAAATCCAGAAGAAACCTTAACTCCAAAGGCACTTGTTAAAGAAAGTATAGCACAGTCCAAAGACAGGATACTAAGTACCCACTAAAAATACTTAATGATAGGAAAAATCTTTAAATTATACAGCTAAGTTTCAAGCTTTAAAAGTATCAAAAATCATTCTACAATATGACCCCACTGTTTTTATCTACATTGTATTGATTTCATAAATGCCTTTCACTTATTCACTGATGAAATATAATCTTTGCTTAAGATGAAATTATATGCAGCAATCTGTCAAAATATATGAAAGTTATAAAAGTTTACTAGTAAAATAGAAATGAGTAAATCCTAAAGGTCAACTGGAACATTTTATAATTCACCTTGATTTTGAACTAGCTCTGTATGAGTGAGTGTGTGTGTGTGTGTGTGTGTGTGTGTGTATGTGTGTGTGTAACTAAGAAGTGAACCCAGAAGCATTCTACCTCTGAGCTATACCCCCAGCCCTGTTTTGTTTTTGTTTTTGAAACAGGGTCCCACTAAGTTGTGAACCTGGGATCCTTCTATCTCAGCCTCCCAAGTACTGGGATTATAGGCATGCGCCTTTGAGCTACCTTTTAAAAAAAAAAATAGAAGTAGGATAGTGTAAATGCCAAGGCATCTACATGTAGATTTTCCTTCTGTTCTATACTTTTGCCTAGCTCTATGGTTCTCCAAGTTTGATATGCATTAACAGCTCTACCCCGTGTTACACACATAAAACCTTCTAATACCTTCCTTTATGACTGAGTCAAGGGATTTTCTTGGGGGGGGGGTTAGTTTGACTTAACCCCCAGTGACTGACCAACTCTTCCCCCTCTCTTTCTGTGTGAGTACATACATTTGCATACATCTAGATGATATAGACTCCTAAAAAAAAAAGGAATCTATGTCTAGTCTCTGCATATACCTGAGATTAATGGTGGTATTCTTGTGCCTTATTACGAATAATAATTATCTTGCAATCAGAAATATATATATATATTACCTTAAAAATAAGATAGCAGATTAAGATTATTTTCTTTTCTTTCCCTACATACCTGAGCACGTTATGAGAGAAAACCAGACTATACAATAGCTCATTTATCAAGCATTTCACAAGTTAAGGACTCAAACGTGGTCCTCGGGCTACAGCCGCATGACAACTCATTAAGCCTTGCTCTTAGAACGCCTCTCCCTGCACTGGACCGCCCCAAGTGCTCTGTGCCAGAGCTCCTCTGTGGCTGCTGTCTCTGAGCCTGCTTCCAAGCAGCCGCTGGCCCGTTCCTTTACTAGTATGCTGTTTCTAGCTGCTTTCAAATGAAAAGCTAGATAATTAATTCTGTCATAACTGTTCCTAAGTTTAAAAGGCTCCAATAGACGGAGGGTCACATCTCTGACTCTCATAAATGCGCTCCTCCTGTGATGTGCGATCTCTCGGGCATGCACTTTGGCTTCACAGATGTCTCTTCTGTCCTCCTTGTCCTGTAAAAGCTGTCCATTGGAAGGTGGGGACTGCATACCAGGCACACTCTAAGTGCTCTACGACTACCCGCTCTGTGAACCCTCTCACCAGTCCTAGGATGTGAGCCAAAGAACCTCTAGTTCACAGGCGAGGTCTCACACACCTAGAGGAAGTGGATCCAGGCTGTCAACCCAGATGCTGCTTCTCAGAAGATGCAACCAGATAGTTGGCCTCAGGGTAAACGAGGTGCTTTTAAAGGAAATAATCTGCCCAAATCACATTATTATTATACAAATAGTAATCTTATATATTCACTAAGTTTCAATTTTCATATAATTCAGATAATCCTAGTAGTTAAAAACCCCTCCAAAGCCATTTCAATCACAAGATCAAAGTCTTTTGATGATAATAAATTATTTTGAACTTTAGCATTATGAACACTATACTACTTTATTCACAAATGAGGAGACTCAACCAGTTTACAATTTTATTTTCCATTTCCAAACTCAAGGCCTTTTTAACAAATGCATATTAAGCTGCAATCCACTATGGTGGTGAAAGACATGTGCTTTGAGGACAGGCAGCCCTAGTCTGAGGGCCATTTCTGTAACATACGTGCTGGGCAGCTCTAAGCAAAGCCATTAACATCTCTGTGCCTTAGCTTTCTCACTGGACATGTTGGTAGCTGGACATTTACCATAGGGTCTTTGTAAAGATTAAATGGAAAGGGACTTAAGCAAAATACCTGCCACATAGTAAATTCTAAATAGATGTTCATTACATTTCTAAAGGTTTATGGCAGTTCAGACTCCAGCCAAAAGCTCAGCTCCACAAAACAGGCCTGGTGTGCAAATCAAGAGTTCATTCTAAAAAGCTCTCCAGTTACAAATCCCATCATAATCCACCTATCAAGCAAAATAGCACTATGCTACCAATTACCCTTCTGAAATCAATGAGCACTTAACTAGAAGATGAAAAAGAAGCGAAAAACATTTTAGCTTCAAAAAAACAACTTTTTCTCTGAAGCAAAAAATGAGCTATTAGGCCTGTTCTTGATAACTTGGCTTGTTTTCCAAAGAATATGCACAAAATCCAAAGTTCAATAACTCTACTTTTTTAATCTATGATTTCGTACATCTGCCAGCCAGCCACATTTGTCTGTGAAGTACTGAGGAAAAGCAAGCTACCAGTCGTGGACAGCTCAACAATCAGTACATGGGAGCCAATGTCTGTGACAACACAGAGTTCACTGGAAGAAAAACTATAAATTAAAATAATTCACTACATTACTAAAAATAAATAAGCATCTGTGGATGAGATTATAGCATTTAATAATACTAATAACTGTGCCACCAGGCATGGTGGCACAAGCCTGTAATCCCAGTACTTGGAAAGCTGAGATAGGAGGATTGCGGGTACAAACCAGCTTCAGCAATTTAGCAACACTCTAAGGAACCTAAGTGAGACCCTGTTTCAAAATAAAAAATAAAAGACTGGAGTGTAGTTCAGAGGTAGAATGCTCCTGGGCTCAATCCCTAACACCAAAATAATAATAACAATAAATTAGCTGACATTATGCGACATTTGTTGCCCACTATGTTTTACCAGCAAACCATGTTTTATGCTCTCAAGAATCCTACAATTAGATATTGTAGCCTCCATTTTACTGATGAGGAAACTGGGGCTTACAGAGGTTAAATGACCTTCCAAAAGCTTACCAAGCTGTAAGTTCAAAGCCAAGATATGAATGTAAAATCTAACTCTAGATCATAGGGAAAAAAAATCCTTTCATATATCTTGTGGTCTTTTGGATGGCTATGCTAATGGAGGGTAAAATTTAAAAACTTCCTTTTCTGCTCCTTTACATGGTCATACCCAGGTAGGAATGTGTGAGTGTATATGCAAATATATAAACAGATATATATGAATAAACATATGTGTATGCATGCATATGCATATGTGAGAGCTTGGAACAGCATCTCCTCTATAAGATGAAGGTAAAAGCAGGTAACAGGGGGTTGTGTGAGGATTAATGAGACCACTAGTATAAAGTGCCTTTTAAACAATATATGTTTGAAAGCAGACAATGTTTTTAAACACTGTACCAAGAAGCACTCAACAAACTAGCATTATTATTAATATCATTAATTATTTGAATCTTTCCTTATAAATCAAACAGCAGAGACCAATGTCACTGCATTGTTTGCATCCAGTACTCTATGAAGTTATAGGAAGCACAGATGCTGAAGTGGATAAAGACAGTGAGAACCATGGATATCACTATTATGCACCTTCTCTCTCAGTAGCAAACCCACACATAGTCCAGGGATCCAGCGAGAGTGCCCATCACATTATAAATTGAGTGACGGCCTCTGGAGTCCCTGCATCTTCCTATCAGCCACTTTTAGACACCAGTCCACACATTTGGAAGTGGTGACTATTTGCTCTATGTAGGGTTTTGTGGTAGGTTCAGTGTTTGAGTCCAAATGGGTCTGAGACATTCCTCTAGTGTGAATGAAGCATGGGAGGCGTGTGAGGCTGAGATTCTCTTCCCGGCTGAGTGTGAGAATCACCAAGGACAACAGGCTGGAAGGAATGCAGACCATCACGTTACCTAAGACCCTCTTTTTCATTGTAATTTTAAAAGAATGGAATATAAGCTTTCCATCTTAACCATTCCTAAGTGTACAGTAGAATAGCGTTAACTACATGTACCTTGTGCAACAGATCTCCAGAACCTGTAAAACTGAGGCTCTATACCCATTGAATAATCCCCCCTCCCTCAGTCCCCATTCTCTGGCAACATAATTCTATTTTCTAAGGGTTCAACTATTTTAAATATATCATGTAAGCTTGGCACAGTGACACATGCCTGTAATCCCAGTACTTGGGAGGCTGAGACAGGAGGATTGCAGGTGTGAGACCAGCCTCAACAACTTAATGAGATTCTCAGCAACCTGGTGAGAACCTATTTCAAAACAAAACAAAAAAGGGGTCCTGGGGGAGTATAACTTGGAAGTAGAATCCTCTGGGTTCAATCCCCAGTACCACCATCAAAAAAAAAAAAAAAAACCCTCATGTAAATGGAATCTTTGCAAATTTGTCTTTTTGTGACTAGCTTATTAAATTTAGCATGCTATTCTCAAAGTCCATTCATGTTTTAGAATGTGACAGGATTTATTTCTTTTTTAATGCTATATAATATCCCATTGTGTATATCTACCACATTTTCTTTATCCATTTGTCTATCAATGGACATTTAGGTTGCTTCCACCTCATGGCTATTGAGAATACTACTGCAATGAGCAATGAATATGTGTGTGCAAATACTCTTTTTAAATTCTGTTTTCTATTCTTTTGGATAGATTCCCTGAAGTGGGTGTTCATCAGTTGTTGAAAAGACTATCCTTTCCCTATCAATGGCTTTAGCACTCTTGTCAAAGATCACTTGTCTGTATAGGAAAAGGTTAATTTCTATCTGAGATCCCCTTTTTAACATACATACAGCAACACTGCATTCTGTGTGTGTTATGTGTAATCTGTTTCTATTATCATTCAAAAATATATAATTGATGACAGCTTTTCCTTATAAATCTTTTCATCATGTTAAAGAGTTTTGGGCTGATTATGAAAGTAACATGTACTATAAATGCGAAAGGTAAAGTTAAAAGTGCAAATAAGTAGTAATCATATAAAGATAACCACTATCCGGGCGTGGTGGTGCAGGCTTGTAATCCCAGCATTTGGGAGGCTGAGACCGGAGGATCCGGGTTCGAGGCTAGACTCAGCTACCTAGTGAGGCCCTCCGCAACTTAGTGAGACCCTGTTTCAAAATAAAGAATTAAAAATAGGGCTGGGAGTGTAGCTCGAAGGTAGAATGCCCCTGAGTTCAATCCCCAGTACCACAAAAAATAAAAAATAAAAAAATAAAGATAACCACTATTAACAGTTTGACATATTTGTTCAGTTTAATGTACTTGTCCAGAACATTTTCTCTTCTGATGATTAAAACCATTTTCCAGACTGTACATAATCTCCAAACATCTACTGACATTCTGTTTGCCAGTGATTACACTTTAGATGCTGGGCCTAGAGAGAAAAATAGAATGGCATCCAGACCAGTCCCAGGCACATAGAAGGCCCAAATACTTGTTGAATGAATGAATGAATGAGCCTCTTTCCTCAATCAATTTACAGTGCTGAAGTTCAGTTAAGGAGCAAACAAGTTTAAAAATCAATACAAGGCAGAATGATGGACATTATGACAGGGCTGTGGCCACAGTGATGAAAGGAAAGAATGGATGCACAAAATAAGAGCATCTAACGTTCAGAGCA
Organism: Graphiurus murinus; assembly: GCA_004027655.1. Lineage (NCBI taxonomy): Eukaryota > Metazoa > Chordata > Mammalia > Rodentia > Gliridae > Graphiurus > Graphiurus murinus. Next base: position 10,897 of record PVLC010033840.1, on the reverse strand, counting down.
CTTGGTAATTTTCTCCTAGGAGAGGCAATGCCTACTCTGAGTCTTAAAGAAGGACCACAAGAGCCACGTGTGGTGGCACATCCTTGTAATCCCAGTACTTGGGAGGCTGAGACAGGAGTTACCCCTGAGTTCCATCCCCAGTACTGCAAAAAAAAAAAAAAGGACCACGAGAAGCTCACTGGTGAAGCAGTAAAGAAAGAAGAAAGGGCAATCAGAAGGAACAAGGTGCTACCAAAACCGAGTCAACAAACAGAAACAAAGGAATAGGAGAGTATGGTATATTCAGGGAATTGTGCAGAGTTCATCTTCAAGGGAAGGTGATGGAGCAAGAGCGTGTGCACGTGTGTGTGTGTTCCTGTGTGTGTGCATTTGTGCATCTACATGTGTGTATCATGTGTGCACTTGTGCATGTGTGAGCATGTTTTTTTTTTGGGGGGGGGGAGTGTGTAGCAAGAGAGCAGCCTAGTATACTGATGAAGCATAAAGAAACTAAATTGTTTTCAATAAAGAACAAAATTATGTCATTTTCAGGAAAATGGATGGAACTAGAGAACAGTATGCTAAGTGAGATCGGGCAGTCTCAGAAAGTCTAAAGTCATACGTTTTCTCTCATTTGTGGAAGCTAGAGAGAAAATAGAGAAGAAACGGAGCTTCACGACAATGAGGAGAGGAGTAGAATGGTGAGAGAGGAGGGGAGAGCAAGAAGGAGGCTTGAGGAAGGAAACATCAAATAAGGTTATGTTCAGCTAAGAAGGTGTCACTACCAATCACACTAACATGTATGGGTGGGGGAGGAGGGGATATCGGAGTGTATTGTGAAGAGAAACACATCAAGGGGTGTTGTGTGCATATATGAATGAATCTCATTATGATGTGTAATTGTATTGCACCATAGGGAGACCCTGTTTCAATACTTTTAAAAATAAAATAAATAAGGCTGGGGTATAGCTTGGAGGTTCAATCTCCAAGACTACACACACACACACACACACACACACACACACACACACACAAGAAAGATGCAACACATGTGTTTGGGGAACACATTCAGACCATGGCAAACATCAACATGTGACTGATGAGGGGACAGAGGGCAGATGACATGTCTGGGGAAGCAAATGGGAAGGAACTGGCCAGAGAGATGATAAGGATATGACCTCCCATCATAAAAGCTAAGGTCTAAAAAACAACTCATTAAAATAAAAAATATTAGAAGAACAAAGTGATCAAAAGGGTGAGGGAGAAAGATAATTAGAAAAATGAAGGAGAAAGTCAAAAGACTAGTAAAAAGAGGAAAAAAAGAGACTCTCAAAACACCAGGAGATAAATTGCTGAATTAATTCAGAACTCACTGTCTTTCACTGTATCACATCCTTCCTACTTCATACCAAGTAGAGCAACTATAATTTCTCCACCTATATCACATAGGAATCATGTTGGGAATGTGCAGTTATGGATTCTATAAAAGGCCTGGTGATATGCTAGATACAGATTCTGCCCCATGGAGTTCTGCCATCCCTGTGGGAGTTCATCATTTTGGGGGCAAATTCCAGCTCAGACCTCTGTTCTTATAGCCTTCTGTTGAGACAGAGAGACTTAACAGAAGGACAAAAAATAGCTGGACAAGTGAGAAGCAGCCCCGGAAGCTCCAGCAGGACCTGGGCATTGCTGTGTGCAGGCAGAGGAGCATCTTCTTGCTCTCTGGAACCCCCTGTGCAGCTGTGGCCTCTTTCCTAACTTTAATGTTGGCTGGGGCTGCTGAGCAGTTAGAGCCTCTCATTATGTCAGAGTACACAGGCAGCCAAGCTTCACATGGTCATATGTTACAGATGAACCCCCTCTGGGCTCAGGGAAAAACTGTGATTCTGGAAAACCCTGGAGCCCATGTGTGCTGCCAGCATTACACACATGAGTGTTCTTAACAGGGAAAATTCAATAAGCAATAACAATGAGGATCCCCTCTCGGCCTATGGTGTGGGTGCTGACCTTCCCCTGTTAGGGACTGAAATGAGAAAAAGACAGGGGGATAAAGCACCCTTAATTATTACTGCAGACTCTGTCCTATTTTTATAGAACCTTAATGAATAGAATGATATTTTAACCTGGTTACAAAGACCTTAGGACCCAGTGCCCACCTCTTATTTATGTGATTCCAAATATAAGCACAGAGAAATTTATTGGTACACTGTAATGATATATCATAGGTTCAGAGTGATAGAAATATACATGCATACAAGCATTCATTGTGTGTTTTCCTCCATGACCATCCCTCCTCCCCCCATAGACAATATTTACATTGAAACAGAAACTTCATATATGAACAAAAGATTATTTGAATAGTTTCCTAGTTTCCATCATCATCATCATCATCATCATCATGAGATCTCCCTTTCTCCTCCCCACCTTCCTCTCTGGATTCCCCTCCCCCATTCCACCCATATCTCCCCTCATTTATCTGAGGTCCTCTTTATTTCCCAGTTTCTCTCTAGCTTCCACACATGAGTGAAAACATATGGTCCCTCACTTTTTGTGAAGTGGCTAATCTCACTAGCATTCTATTCTCAAGTTCCATCCATGTTCCTACGAATGACATGATTGTGTTCTTTTTTTTTTTTTTTAAATGGCTGAGTAGAATTCCATTGCGCATATACTATGATTTTGTAATCCACTCATCTGTCAATAGATACCTAGGCTGATTCTGTAGTTTGGCTACTGAAGTACAGAGAAACTTAAACAGCTCCAACCCCACTAGCTAACATTAGGAAAGCATGGCTAACATTAAATCCTCAAATAAGAATTTAAATAAATTGCTATGAAAGGTGAGTAATTATAACTATGGCACCAATATCTGGATGACAATACTTGGGCCAGCATGAATTATTCTATTTATTTCTGGTCCTAACTAGACCTTGCTCACTAATGTTCCAATATACTGATGCTGAGACCTTAGCCCTGATGTGGAAGTGCACTGCATTCTTCAGGGAAAGAAGTTGGCTCACTGGGTCACAGCCCCAGCAGGAGGGCTCTCCAGATAACTGCCTTAGAGTACACTCCCCACCAAGAGATGCTTTGTCAGAGAATTTGACTTTGGCACACATGATCTTCCAAGACAGGCCAAAGGCCAGGTGAATTTAATTATCTCAAAAACAGATGCAAGGCTCAAACATTTTAATATTGTTATGAAATAAAATTTCCACAAAAAAAAAAACAGCCGTCTCTCAGATCAATGCATTAGCCAGGCAGTATTCCCAAGGGCACAGTAGCAACAGCATCTGTCCTGAGTGTATCAGCTTTAACTGGAGTCCTCAGGTCTTTGAGAACATTTTTTACTCTTCAATTAGGTGGTTAGGGAATATGAACGAATCTTAGCTTAAAAAAATAAGAAGACATCAACTTAGAAGGATAAATTAACAATGGAGATAATTTCAAAGACTGGCATTTTTGAAGCCCCATTTATTATACTTCTTTTTTCAAATGAGAAACTGTGTGCATATCCTAAGATTGAGATATTTTCAATAAAGCCATCATTATCATTTTGAGCAACAGATCTAATCGCACACACATCAGCTTGACCCTCTTGCCCAAGGGGTCTCTAACAATCCCATTCCTCTGACACATACTGTATGAAACAGGATCAAATCCTTCTTATATTCAAAACAATGAAACACTTGCCCATTTATCATAAAAACTAGTAAGAGGTAAAGCTTGTCAGATTGTAATCCTTACAAATATTTCCACCCCCATGTAAACAGCTCTTTTAAAGGAGATCAAGAATAGAAAAAAATAAATAAGACTCGGACCACAAACACAAAACAGTGATTCTGTTTCTCCCTTACCTTTCTGAATTGACCAACTGAATGATTGAGATTTATTCCCTTTATAATAAGCAGGGGAAGTTAGTAAAGTGATTAAAGTGATGTAATAGAAGAACATTTAGTGGTATGAGGAAATGTTCATTCCTCCACACAGTTTAAAATAATAAAAGTACATTTCTAAGCAACATACGGAAGATCTTAATTTTGTAACATAAAATATTCTCTCTCTCTCTCTCTCTCTCTCTCTCTTTTCTCTTTCCCACCCTCCTCCATCCCTCTCTTTCCCACTAAACATACTTATATACATAAAACTCTAGAGGGAAAAACAGGAAAAGTAATTTCTTTTTAATTATTGGGTCCAAATAAATTTTTTCTTTTACTTTTCAGAATTTTCCTATTTTCTATAGTAATCATGACTTTTAAGGTCAAAATAGTGTCTAACCTTATGTAGAGTACTACAGAAATTAAATGAAATGATAGTTGGGTATAGCACAAAACTCAGTGCCTACACAAAGTAAGCATTTGATAAACATTAGCTTAAAAAATCAATCCACAAAAATGTGTACATACAGAAGTAAGTCATAAACTGAAGGATAAAATATTGCCAATACAGACTACACTATATTCAAACTTGCATACTAAGTAAAATAAATTCAAGAGATTCGGAAATAAGGAAAATTGAATCAGTATTCTTTTATTCCTATAGTCTTAAATTCCTTTTTTTAAAGGCATACTTATATATGGAATTCACAGAGTCCCTGGTGTTGGTTTGCTGTTTTAACCAACAGACAGTATGAGGTTGTAAATTAGTAGGCTTATAGATAGCTCTGCTGAACAGACTTTTTAAATGGTGCTTTGTTTTTATGCTATGCTAGAAACTGTGAGAAGGTTTTCCAAGGACTGAAAGAGGGAGATATAATTACCCCCATCATAATGAAGCTATCATTTTCCATAACAAAGTACTACTTTTCTTCTAAGGTCCTCAAAGCTATTTATTCTCAAAGACAGTCGTGATACAGTGGTGTGGTAGAGGGACAGAGCTAAGTTCAACAGGGACTAATGAGTGACCAGAAGAAAGATCAAAAGAACCACGTCATGGATCCATACTGTAATGAAAGCCCTAAAAGGTTAACATGCTCACTCCAAATCCAGTCCTTCCTTCACATCATGAAAATAAAAAATTTCAAAGCAACCAGCCCTGGAATGTGGGGGGGGCGGGGGGGTAGACCTCAAAGCCTATTCAAAACACACACCTCTCACACACTCCTTTGCCATTGCCTTTTAAGTCTAGGATGGCTGGTCTACTTGGCCTCCAGCCTTGGGAACTGGACTCATTAATGAGGAGATACTCGAAGGAGACATGGGGGAGATGGCACAGGAAGAGGTAAAGAACAGGAACGCACTGTCCCCTGCTTACTTCTCTTAGTTGGATGATACCTTATCCTCTATTATTATATCTGAGAATCATCCACAGAGAAGACTCCAAAGAGAGAAGAGCATAACCCAGGGGAATGTGGTAATTGAGGATCAGGTGGCTGAGGGACTCGAACAGGTTTACACAGTAAGGACAAGGACAAATTTCAAAGCCAAAGCTGTTTTCTCCACAAGGAGAAAACCACCACTCTCTGACACAATCATGGCAAAGCAGGAGAGATGTCAGCAGCCTTACCTTTCCTCTATGCAGCCCACAGAGAGAGAGAGAGATGCCAAAAACAAAAAAGACAGAGGTGCCCAACTGCCTGGACATTCTATTCGGTTCCTGGGCTGGAATCTCCTTGGGAAAACATTTTATTAAATTATACATGATGAGATCTAAAAATGCTTAGAACTACAACCAAATTAAACAAATAAACGAATCAAATGACTTTTAAGGTACAGATAATGATCCTAAGAAATAAATGCACTGTAATTAGGTCCTCTAAGATTTCAAGAAGTCAAGGTTATACTAACAAAACTACAAGAGAAATATTGTTGTGAAGATTTTTCCCAAATAGGTGAGAAAAATATTCAAATTTCACTTTCCAAATTGAGTGAAAATTTAACATCTCACATCTAAAATAAAATCCTGATTTTTAAAGTAGCATACAACACCATCTAATACTTAAAATAAAAAATACTATCTCTTATGAAAAACTATTTGACAAAATCAAAATTGTTGCAAAGTAAATATAGAAAAGCAAACATTTATGTTTGAGAATAATATTCCTTGGTATAAAATTTGCAGATCATCGCAGAATATTCAAGAGACAAAGGATGCACCATGTTCAGCAAGTCTGAGTGTTCCTTTGTTACCTGGCAGGCATCGTGGAGGCTGTACCATCTTCCTAGACCAAAAGTTTCCATGATGTGGGGTTACAGAGTTACAGTAACCTCCTGCCCCATACTTAAAAGTGTCCAGTGAAAGTTACTCCCACAAACCACAGGGATTGGGAGAAATGTCCAGAGCCCTGTGAAATGGCCAAGTCTTGTGGAAAACTAAATAGAAAAATAAAATTATATACTCCACAAAGTGTCAAACTAGATTTCAAATTATTGAACTCTCCAGCAAATTCATCCTCAGTCAGAGACCAAAGACCTGGGGACAAAAGAAGTAGAGGGAGGAACCCAGATGAAAAGCATTTTTCTTTCTAAGGTGCTAATGCAAGAAAGCTAAGACACTTTTGGAGATGTCAGACATACAACAGAATATATCAAATCCAAAAGTTGAGAACTATGGCAACTTCTCAGGACATTTTTTAATATCAAAGTATTCTCTTTCCTGAATTGAAAAGAAAATTGGGGGTGGGGGAAAATGCACTCCAAATAGATTAACATCAGTAGCAGCAAATAGGGCTGTCACTCCTTTTACTGTTCTTGTCATCTTTAATCTTGCATTATATACCTTTGAAGTAGGCAGAGAAGCTGCTACTTCAACCAAAGTTTCATTACAAAAATTCAGCAGACTCATCTTATTGACAAAAACAACAAAGGCTTTTCACATTGATGATGCTAGAGATCAGAGATGTAACTGTAACAAAGATCCTGACTCAAAAATTAAAAAAAAAAAGAAAAGAAAAATCTTGCTGTAAAGTTTCAGAAGTAACAGAATAAGGATGACTGATTGAAATAAGGGAAGAAGAATCTGCCCAAATGTTTCTAGTAAGATCAGAATTAGATGAAATATAATTAACAGAGATTCAGATATGTCCAGATGAATAGACACTAATAGAAATCCAACCATTGAATCTCTAGGTGTCTAAATTCTCAATATAAATATTTTTTAAAAATAAAATAAGGATGTAAGACTATTGGGTATTGTATATCACTTTTAAAAAAGTACATTTTCTAAAGGCAGTATGATAGTAAACTTTAAAGCTCAAAAACAATAAGAAGACTAAACGAGTAATGAAAAGTAAACAACTTTAAGAAGTTATTTTAAAAATACTATGTTTCTCTTATCTGCCACAGGCCTCATTGATCATAATATGAGCTAGAGACAGAGAAAATAATATTTCCAGGTGCTTTGAATGCTTTTTTAAAAAGCAAATTTGAGGCTTGAGGTGAGATTGCAATCAGATTTATGCAGTAATCAACATTAGCTTTTAAAGTTGAGGGGAGAAAGAAGTCTATTACTATTAGGAATTGGCTTCCCAGTACAAGCATTTATTGAGTGACTATTCAGTACCCAGTTCTGGATTACACAGACAAGTTGCTCTTACTCTAAGAGAGGAAACAGTCATGTAAGTAGATCTACTACCATTCAGACAAAGTCAGAATTGAGCTGGAAACAGAGGGCATAAGTAACCTTCTCGAGGGATTTAGTAATGTCTCAAAGTCGAGTCCAGTCTTAAAGGATGAGTAGGGATTCGCCAGGGAAAGACAGGCATTTCAAGAGAAGGAATCCCAAGCATAAAAGCATGCAAGTCTGAGAGCAGAACTTGTTCAGGAAAATAGTTCTGTGCTGCCAAGAAGGACAGAGAAGTTGGAATCTAAATCCTAAAGCTGACAAGCTGGTCGTGGGGTGTGAGGGCACTTTAAAAGGAATCCCTAACCACAGTGATGTGATCATATTGCAGCAGATATGTGGAAGATGACATTGGAGAAATGACCTGATGGCAACTACAGTGACCCCAATTAACAGGGAAGGTGGTAAAGATTCAAGATATTCATATGAGCTAGAATTTTCAGAACCCAGTTATTCATTTGAGGGAAGGGGGATGGGCAGTAGCAAGTAAAAAGCAGTTACAGGAAAGGTATAAGAGATTCCCAGATTTCTTGGGACAAAGGAGTAGATAGTGCCATCATTTACAAAAACAGAGCACACAAGGGAAGAGTATGTCAATTGAGGAGTGGGTAGTTGAGTTCATGATACTTTTGGAAGCTCTGTGGTCAGATATATACCACTGAAGAGATGGAATCCACAAGCTTAACACTACCACAATTTCCCATGACATTTTCTATAATGTAGAACTCCATCCAAGCTCTTTTTAGGTGACTGTTAAGAGGATTCATGTTTATTCATTTGACAGGTCGTCATTGTGTGCTTCCCAGCTGCAAGGCACTCACTCCACTGAGATTTGATGAGGCTTCTATGCACGGCTGAAAGCACTCCAGACTTGGGAGTCAGGTCTCTCAGATCATAAATTGTGGCTGTGCACCTGCTCTATGATCCTAACCATCACTTACCCACTCCGCCCCTCTGTAAAGCGCAGATGATTTCTCCCATCCAGCAACGCTGGCAGTGTGAAATTAGACGACCGCATGGAAAGGCAAAGCACAATGTCAGGCGTGTTGCAGGTGATAAGTAAAAATCAGTAGGATGTAAGAGATATCGTTCTTTATACCTAGCTTGTGAGCTAGTGGGCAAGATGAGACATGTAACATAAAAATACTATGATATATTATGAAAGATGATAGATGCTTCTCAACAGACATAAAGAGGGATGGGTAGTCAAAAGTAAACTGGGGCCTCTGGAATGAGCAGGATTCATACATGCAGAGATAGAGACACAAGGACATTCCAGGTGGTGGGGAGAGTATACAGGATAGAACAAGCATGCACTTCTGGCCAGAGAGCCTGGCTTTATATTAAAGCTCTACAACTCCCGGGACAAAATATGAACCCGAATAAGAATAACAGCAACTATCTTTCAGCTGTCATTAGGATTTTAGGAGCCAACATACAAAAGAGTCTTAACACAGGGCACATGGCAGCTTGCATCATAGTCAGCAGAAATAAAGAGGCAAGAAATTGGGGAAAGTCAACTTGACTTCAGTTTACAGTTCATAATGCTGAGTAATGGGCAGAAACTGGAGAACTGACTGCTGAGATTAAAAAAACACACTTTGGACTTTTCTGCTACAGGCAAGAGATGCTGTTGAAGAGTTTAGCAGAAAGGAGGATGTGTGTCCTTTATCTTTCCAAGTATCAGACTTTTCAGTTACAATATAAGTAACTAATTTTAAAATGATCTACTTCCCACCTCATGCTTGGCAGCAAACAAGTTTTCAATAACTACATATAGCGATTAAAAATACAAATTCTAGACCAGCTTTAAAAAAAAACTGCTATAATTGCTATAGGCAATTCCTATAGCACATGCTTACGTGTGTGTGTGTGTGTGTGTGTGTGTGTGTGTGTGTGTGTGTGTGTGCTGTATCACTAAGAAAACATAAAGCCCTTGGGCTATGATGGCCTCAGAGACTAGCATACTATCTGAAATACGAAACTCAGAGAACATTTTTTTGTTTTGTTTTTTTGAGAGGGATACTCACTAAATTGCTCAGGCTGGCCTTAAACTCATGATCTCCCTGCCTCAGCCTCCTGAGTAGCTGGGATTTCAGGAACACTGACTATATTGAATTTTTTATGACATCTTTTTATTAATCGGAACTGCAATACACTGGCACTTATATGTTGATAAGCTTTTTCCACAATTAATACTGACCTCCATATTCACAGATTCCATATTCATATTCAACCAACTGCTAATCAAAAATTTAAAAACTGGGTCTACATTGCTGAGGCTGGCTCAAAAATTTTAAAAAACATTGCATCTATTCTCAACATATACAGATTTCTTTTTCTTGCCATTATTTCCTAAATAGTATAGGATAACCAAATACATAGTATTCACATTGCACTGAGTATGATATGTAATCTAGAGATAACTTAAAGCATACAGGAGTATGTGCACAGTCATATGTAAATACTACACCAGTTTATATAAGGGACTCAAGTATCCACAGATTTTTGGTATCTACAGGGGTCTTGGAACCAATCCCCATGGATACCAAGAAATAATTGTATATATGTATATATGCATATGTAATACATATACTGTGCACACTTACATGCATAGTAATTTTCATGTTTATATTCTCTTGAGATGACTAATCTCAAACACTTTTTATAATTATCACACATGAAGCTCATATTCTTTTTACAGCATGTTTTCATCCAAATCTCAAGCCCTTTTTCACTCTTCATTTGCCATTGAACTCCCACTAGAGTTAAAAATAACCAAATTTCCAATTCAGATGTGCATAGCACTTTTCTTCCAAGGAGCTTATGTTGCTTTATAATTAGTTTCAAATTGTTAAGTCCCTGTGAGATAGTAGGTATGAAATACTATATAACCTCACTGGCCTGTGAAAAAGAAGTAAATATCCTTCCTAAAAGTTCACCCCAGAAGAGTGACACTGTAGAAGCCATGATTTTTGCATATTTCTCAAATAAATGTTAGCCGGTGTTTCTCCACCCACCTAGTCCATCTCACAGCAGTTAACTATAAATATAATTAATTCATTTTTCTAAACTTTTAAGTACCTATTAGCCAGATATTGTGAAAATTTAGGGGTAGCTGGGCATGGCAGTGCACACCTATTATCCCAGTACTTGGGAGGCTGAGTCAGGAGAATCACAGCTTCTTGGCCAGCCTCAGCAACTTAGTGAGGTCCTCAGCAACTTAGTGAGACCCTGTTTCAAAATTTAAAAAAAAATAAAATAAAATAGGACTGGGGATGTAGCTTGGAAGCAGAATGCTTCTGGGTTTAATCCTTAGCAACACACACACACACACACACACACACACACACACACA
>PVLC010033839.1:0-17244 GCA_004027655.1 Graphiurus murinus | reverse complement strand
TTTTTTGGGATTGGGGATTAAACCTGGGAGCATTCTACCTCTGAGCTATACCCTCAGCCCTATTTTATTTTTATTTATGTATTTTGTGGTATTGGGGATTGAACTCAGGGGCATTCTACCTCTGAGCTATACCCCTAGCCCTATTTTTTATTCTTTATTTCGAAACAGGGTTTCACTAAGTTGTGGAGTGTCTCACTAGATAGCTGAGGCTGGCCTGGAACCCAGATCTTCTGATCTCAGCCTCCCAAATGCTGGGATTACAAGTGTGCACCACCATGCCTGGCTCCTATTTTATTTTTTATTTGAAAACAGGGCCTCACTAAGTTGCTGAGGCTGGCCTGCGATCCTTCTGTCTCAGCCTCCTAAGTACTGGGATTGTAAGTGTGCGCCACCATGCCCAGCTTGAACTCATTCTTTTATCAAGAGTTCACTTCCATGGTAACTAAACCCTGTTTGAATTGATTCATGAGAGTTGGGCCCTAGTTGACCTGCTCACCTCTTAGAGGTCCCTCTTCCCAACTCTGTTGCATTGCGGACTGGGTTTCCAACACCTGAGCTTTGGGGGTGCATTCAAACCATCCCATTCAATTTCATTTCCACTCTAAGTCCCCATCCTGTTGGGCTTGTGTCAAATTTAACCTTAGTCTTTCCGGGAGTGTCCCCCCTGTTCCCAAGGCTGGGCTAACATGCTGGTGTCCAACTCAACCCACAGTGCCCTTCAGTCCTCTGAGCTGCTTTTTCTGTGACACAGGAACCTGCTGTTGGATGCCATCTCCTTGATTTGCCATCCTCTGGTGTCTCTAGAAGGCAGGGCACAGGGTCTTGCTTCTGTGGGCCCCAGAGACCTCTCTTTCCTGTCTCCAAGCCTAGGCATCTCTTCTTATTCTGGGGAAAACCCTCCCCCTTTGGTGTTTAGAGATATCATCTGTCCACCTGCCCCACTTCCCCTGAGACCAAGAACAGATCCTTTTAGAATGAGGAGAGGAAGAAGGGAGATTCAGGGAGTAAACAAAGTAAACTTCCAAACAACGATTGAGCCACATATTGATAGTGTATTAAAATAGTCAGAGTCAGGAAAGGGTCTGATATGTTTGGAGAATAGCGAAGAGGAAGAGGCTGGGGGGAATGCGAAGGAATGGCCTTGGATGACCAATTATGAAATTTAGAGTATATTCTGTAGGCAACAAAAGCCAATAAGCTATGGGTTTTTTGTTGTTGTTGTTGTTGTTGTTTTTAGAGAGCAACTCTGGTAGAAGGGTAGGAAATTAAGTTGTGAAGAGCCTGTGGTTGGTCATAGAGATAAGTCAGACGAGGGCTAGTAAAAATCTAAAGCAGGAAGTAGCAATACAGAGAAAAAAACAGACACAGTTCTAGGAGAAATCAGTCAAATTTGACCATTGGCTATGAGTGAACAACAGAGAGAAAAGCTGAAGAAGCTTCCAAGATCCCTCGTTTGGAATATGGGGCAGTAGGGAAAGCCATTTGCCCAAGGGTAAAAACACAGCAAACATTGATAAGGAATAGGGACAGGTGATGGGGAGGAGAGAACTAAACCTATTTAGTGCTGGTTATATGCCAGGCACTGTTTTATACATTAAAAACACTATGAAGTAGCCGGGTGTGGTGGCGCACTCTTGAAATCCCAGTACTTGGGAGGCTGAGACAGGAGGATCACAGATTTGAGGCAGCAAGTAGGGAGACTCTCAACCTAATGAGACCCTGTTTAAAAATAAGAATAAAATAGGTAGGGGTGTAGCTCAGGGGTAGAATGCCTTTGAATTCAATCCCCAGAACCACGAAAACAACAAACAAACAAACCCTATGAAGTAGTACTGTTATGCCCACTTCACAGATAAGAAGACCAAGGCTTAGAGATGTTGATCACCCTGGGTTTTCTCTGAGAAAAATGGTGTCAATTGGAAACTGTATCTACCTGGCTTCCTAACCCATGCTTCTCCCCTATTTGCTTCTCAGTGCCATCCAATTTGGAGCATCGGGTTTGAGACATCAGGGAAATTGCTTGAGACTCTGAGTCCAGAGCTTGGCAGACAGGAAGAAGGAGCAGGCCTCAGGTTGAGAGTCCTTATTATGTGGATGGTTCGTGCATCATGGGAGCAGATAGGATCAGCTGGGAAAGAGTCTGCAAGCACGAAGAAGTGAGGACAGGCCTGGTGAGCTTTACATCTGCGGTTATGCCAGTGAGGTCTGAATTAAACTACACACCACAGAAAAGACAGGGAATAAGATTAAGATTGTGTTTCTCTCATTATGGAGTTCAAGGAGGTGGTTGGCTTCATTAGAGACCCAGGGTCTCTTTTTCTTCTACCATACTTGGTGTATTTGTTCCATCTTCAAATTTGGTTCAGGTGTGCAAAATGGCTTTTTTTAAAAACCCCTCCCACCTTCCTCGCTGTCCTTTTTCAGGCAGCAGGAAAGAGAAAGGATGAAAAGTAGAAGGTGTCTGCCAGCCAAGTGAGACTGCTATTTTGGTCAGCATTCTCACCACTGGGACCCAAACACCTGACATGCAAAACTCAGAGGAAGAAGAATTTTATTTACTTACAGTTCTGGAGATTTCAGTCCATGCTAGACTGGCTTCTGAGCAGGAGCCAGGGTGCAGGTCCTCAGGGCACCATGACAAGGAGCAGAGAGAGAGGAGGTGAGGGCTTGTGTTAGCTCCTGGTGGCAGAGGACAGATAGCAAGCTGCAGCAGCCTGGCCTGGGAAAACACAGTCCCCCACCATGCTCCCAGTGGCCCACCTCCTCGGGACATGGCTGCATGTCTTACTACATCAGCTTTGGGGACATTTTAAGTCAGAATCATAACACCTGCTTTTTTTTTTTTTTTTTTTTTTTTTTTTGCAGTACCGAGGATTGAACTCAGGGGCATTCTACCTCCGAACTATACCCCCAGCCCTATTTTTTATTCTTTGTTTTGAAACAGCGTCTCACCAATTTGCAGAGAGCCTCACTAGGTAGCTGAGGCTGGCCGAGAACCCGGATCCTCTGGTCTCAGCCTCCCAAATGCGGGGATTACAAGCGTGTGCCACCACGCCTGGCATAACACCTGCTTTTAAGTGAGTCTTTCCAGAAGACCCATGGCATAACTTCTGCTTACACTGGCAGAACTCAGAACCATCTTTAGGTGAGGTTGGAAACATGGTTCTTCAGCTGAGCATCTGACTGTGCCAATTAAACCAGGTTCTCTCAGTAGGGAATGAAAGAGATGGGACTGGGTAGGCCCTGTAAGCTCTGCTGTTGGGGACAGGCAGAGGAAAGAAGCAGAAAAAGATCATTTGGAAAAGAGGGGAGAGGAGCCAGGTGTGGTGGCGCATGCTTGTAATCCCAGCATTTGGGAGGCTGAGACTGGAGGATCCGGGTTCGTGGCCAGCCTCAGCTACCTAGTGAGGCCCTCCACAACTTAGTGAGACCCTGTTTCAAAATGAAGAATAAAAAATAGGGCTGGAAGTATAGCTCGGAAGTAGAATGCCCCTGAGTTCAATCCCCAGTACCGCAAAAAAAAAAAAAAAAGGAAAACTATAAGAGTTAGGATGCTTTTAGTTTCAAGTTATTGAAAACCCAGCCCAAATTAACTGAAACTTTGCTTAAGTAGCAACAATGACATTACAGGTGTGTTTGCTGGGGCTTGCACCTTTGCTTTATACCTTCGCTCTTCTGGATTTCCCCTGTTTGTTGACGTGGTGCTTGGGGTGCCTTCACGAGTGGTAATGGGCAGCTGTAGCACACCACATCCAGAGCAAGACAGGCCGTGTTTCTAGCAAAACTCCTGAAATTCATTCATTCATTCAAAAATATTCCTGTGTGCCAGACACTTTTGTAGGTACTGGAAGTAATGTGAATAAAACAAGCAGGGATCCTGCTCTCCTGGGCCCTGTTGTAGTCATCTATTGCTGCATAGCCACTGATCCCCAAAGTCAGAAGCTTAAAACAACAAACACCTAGGGTTTCACAATTTCTGTGGATCAGGAATCTGGGCTTGGCTCAGACAGGTGCCTCTGACTTGGGGACTCTCATAAGGCCAAGGTATCAGCTGGGGCCAGGTGCACTCCTGTAATCCCAGTACTTAGGAGGCTGAGAAAGGAGGATCACAGATTCAAGGCCAGTGCATGGTAATTTAGTGAAACACTGCTTCAAATTTCTTTCTTTCTTTTTTTTTTTCTGGTACTAGGGATTGAACTCAGTGGCACTCTACCTCTGAGCTATACCCCCAGCCCTATTTTTTTTTTTTTTTTTTTTTTTTTTTGCAGTACTGGGGATTGAACTCAGGGGCATTCTACCTCTGAGTTATTTTTTATTCTTTATTTTGAAACAAAGTCTCACTAAGTTGCTGAGTGCCTCACTAGGTAGCTGAGGCTGGCCTCGAACCTGGATCCTCTGGTCTCAGCCTCCCAAATGCTGGGATTACAATCAAGCGCCACCACACCCGGCTTACGTGGTATCTTTAAGGAATCCCACAACCAATGTGGCTGGAGCTGAATGGGCAAGGGAGGAGATCAAGTCAAAGAGGCAGATGGGGTTCTGTAGATCACATGGAGACAGAGGAAATAGTTAAAATCTTACTGGAAGGTTCTGAGCAGTACTTTGTTTTTTTAATTTATTTTTTGGTACTGGAGATTAAACCCAGGGGAGTTCAGTCCCCAGTACCCCACACACATACACACACAAGCACACAGCTAAGTATGGAGAAGAAATGGTACAGGAACCAAGAGTGGGGGCAGGAAGACTAGCTGGGATTCTACTCCCATGGCAGGTGAGATACAGCAGCGGCTTAGACTGAGAGGTATTGTGGAGTGGGGAAACATGATAGGATTCCAGATATATTTGGATGACTTGTTGGTGAATTGAGCTTGGGGTATGACAGACAGGAGTCAAAGATGACTGCAGGCCTTTTCAAATGAGCACCCCTAAAGTGGAGGTTACTGTTTGCCGGAACCAGGAGAGTGGAACAAGAATTTGAATTTAGTAACCGGGCGTGGTGATGCACACCTGTAATCCTAGTACTTGGGAGGCTGAGACAGGAGGATCACAGGTTCAAAGCCAGCCTTGGCAACTTAGCTAGGCCTCTGTAATTCAGTAAGACCCTGTCTCCAAACAAAAAATAAAATAGGACTAGGGGATGTAGCTTGAAGGTAGAATGTAGAATGCTCTTGGATTCCATCCCCAGTACGACAAAAAAAGAAAAGAAAAAGAATTTGCCTTTAGTCTATGGCCATGTTAAGTTTGAGATACCTGTTAGAGACTCACATGGAGATGCAGCAGAGCAAGCTGGAGTCTGGAGGTCAGGGAAGAGGTCCAGGTTGGCAATAGAAATGAAGGGTCCCGGGTTCGCGGCCAGCCTCAGCTACCTAGTGAGGCACTCCGCAACTTAGTGAGACTCGGTTTCAAAATAAAGAATAAAAAAATAGGGCTGGGGGTGTAGCTCGGAGGTAGAATGCCCCTGAGTTCAATCCCCAGCACCGTTAAAAAAAAAAAAAAAAAAAAGAAATGAAGGGTCATTAGCACTGAGTTGCTATTGAAAGCCATTGGAATAGGGCTGGGAGTGTAGCTCAGTGGTAGAGTACTTACCTAGCATGCGCTAGTCCTACGATTCAAACCCCCCAACCAGAGGGCAGGGGTGAGGGTGAAATAGAAAAGGAAAGAAAAAATAAATAAATAAAAGAGAGAAAGTCATGGACTAGATAAGATGAATTACCTAGGCTAGCGTAAGTACTCATGGAGCAGACACGACATCTCTGGACCGAGCCATGGAGCACTTGGGACTTTTGGAAATGGGAGGCTGAGGAGAATCTGAAGGACCCAGAGGGAGCAGTGGATGAGAAAGGGCAACTGATTTTGAGGGAAGAACCAACAGGGCCACCGCATAGAGAGGGAGTGGTGCTCCTCCTCTCAGATGCCTCCACAAGTCAATGGGCACTGGCTCTGAAAGAGGTTTGAGGTGTTGATTTGTTGTTGTTTGTGTGTGTGAGTGTGTGTGTGTGTGTGTGTGTGTGTGTGTGTGTGTGTGTGTTACTGGGGATTGAACCCAGGGGCATTCTACCTGTGAACTACTCCCCCAGTCCTATCTTTTTTTTTTTTTTTTTGCGGTACTGGGGATTGAACTCAGGGGCATTCTACCTCCGAGCTATACCCCCAGCCCTATTTTTTATTCTTTATTTTGAAACCAAGTCTCACTAAGTTGCGGAGTGCCTCACTAGGTAGCTGAGGCTGGCCTCGAACCCAGATCCTCTGGTCTCAGCCTCCCGAATGCTGGGATTACAAGCGCCTATTTTTTTTTTTTTGAAACAGAGTCTCACTAAGTTGTGGAGGACTTTGCAAAGTTGTGAAGTGATTCTCCTTTTGTTTCAGTCCCCAAGGAATGGGATTATAGACATGTGCCACTGTGCCCAGCTTATGATTATTTTAGAGAGAGCAGCTTTCAATGAGTCATGGAGTCAGCAGCTGCACAATGGTGGATTTTGGAGGAAATAGAGTGAAAAAAGACCTGGTGGGGAAGGACTTTTTTTTTTTTTTAAGAGGTTTGAAATTAGAGACAATAAATATATTATATAGAACACTAACTAAGTTAAGTTATAAAAAATTAAGCTAACCATGGTGGGACGCCCCTGTAATCCCAGTACTTGAGAGGCTGAGACATGAGGATCACAGGATCAAGGCCAACCTCAGCAACACAGACCCGTTTTAAAATAAAAAATAAAAAGGATTGAGGGTATAGCTTGGAGGTAGAATGCTCCTAAGTTCAATCCCCAATAACCCCCAAAAGCTATGAAAAATTATAAAATGCTTACATCAATAAACTAACACTATAATATTAAAATCCATACTACAGAAAGAGGAAAATTAGGATCTTTACAATTGAAAAAAACCCTATGTAAATTAATAAGAAAAATACTAAGACCCTGATAGGAAATGGACAAGGGACATAGAGAGACAGCTTGACAAAGAAGGAAACACAGCTAGGTGACAAAGATAAAAAAAAAAATGGTTGGCATCATTAGTAAGAAAGAAATACAGATTAAAGCCATAAAATGATGTGCTTTCAACTATCAAATTGGCAAAAAGCCATTCATACCATTTAACCCAATAATTCTAGTTCATGGAATCCTTAAAAAGTCAAGTTAAAAATGCAGGTGAAGCCGGGCGTGGTGGCACACGCTTGTAATCCCAGCATTTGGGAGGCTGAGACCGGAGGATCCGGATTCGAGGCCAGCCTCAGCTACCTAGTGAGACACTCCGCAACTTAGTGAGACTCGGTTTCAAAACAAAGAATAAAAAATAGGGCTGGGGGTATAGCTTGGAGGTAGAATGCCCCTGAGTTCAATCCCCAGTACCCCCCCCCCCAAAAAAAATGCAGGTGAAAAACCTGAGCCACAGCCAGGCATGGTGGTGCACACTTGTAATCCCAGTATTTGGGAGGCTGAGACTGGAGGATCCGGGTTCAAGGCCAGCCTCAGCTGCTTAGTGAGGCCCTCCACAACTTAGTGAGATCCTGTTTCAAAATAAAGAGGGCTGGGGCTGTAGCTTGGAGGTAGAATGCCCCTGGGTTCCATCCCCAGTACCGAAAAAAAAAAAAAAAAACCAACAACAAAAAAAAACTGAGCCACAATTTTATTTGCAACAATTTATAGCAGAAAATAGTCCAAGAACTTTACATCAAGAGACTAGCTTAGAAAGCTATGGCCTAATTCATACAATAGAATATTAAACCATATAGGCAAACAAAAATCCTTGAAGAATTTATAGTTATATAGGAAAATATATTGTTTATTTAAAGAAAGAAGAATTATATACCAGACCTTATATTCTCACCTATGGGAAAAATACTTCTAGAAAAAGGGAAACCCACTCACATGTTTCCTCAGAGTCACACAGAAGGACTGGCTTCCACTCTTCCACACAGCACACCTCATGAAATCAGCCAGCTGCGTTATTTGCTGAGTTCTGTGCTGGCTTCTCTATGCTGAGTCCTGGGAGTACAAAGATAACTCAGAAAGTTCTGTCCTTGAGGAGTTTGCATCTAACTAAGATTTGAAAAACTGTTCTGTGGAATTAAACAATAAAGTCTCAAAAGATATAAATAAAACTGGATCCAAAACTATCACAGCAAAAACGAGCCCAGCTAGCCGGGCGTGGTGGCGCACGCTTGTAATCCCAGCATTCGGGAGGCTGAGACCGGAGGATCCGGGTTCGCGGCCAGCCTCAGCTACCTAGTGAGGCACTCCGCAATTTAGTGAGACCCGGTTTCAAAATAAAGAATAAAAAAACTAGGGCTGGAGGTGTAGCTCGGAGGTAGAATGCCCCTGAGTTCAATCCCCAGTACCGCAAAAATAAATAAATAAATAAAAAGATTCATCTTTCTTTAAAAAAAAAAAACAAAAAAACGAGCCCAGCTGCAAGGTGAATCATCAGTCGCACAGCTGATCTGCAGCATCTGCAGCGCCAGGGTCCAAAGGCTGAAGGGTTGTGATCCCAGTACTTGGGAGGCTGAGACAGAAGAATCTCAGGTTCGAGACCAGCTCAGCAACTTAGTGAAGCCCTCCATATAACTTAGTGAGACCCTATTTCAAAATAAAAGGAATAAAATAGGGTTGGGAGTGTAGTTCAGAGGTAGAGTGCCCCTGGGTTTCATCACACACACACACACACACACACACACACACACACACACACATACACACACAAAACAAAACAAAAAAACAGACTAAAACAAAACAAAAAGGCTGAAGGGATGTGGGTGGTTAGTTGTCAGCCAATTCTTGGAGACCCCAGTGCTCAGATAGCCTTGGCCCTAAAGGAGGAAAGTCAAGGTGTAGCTAGTGGAAGTGTAGGATGGCACTGCTACTTCCAGACAATGACTGTTCTCTCCTTCCTTCTGGAAGGGGTTTGGTTCAACCGTGCTTCTGCCTGGCCTTTGCTTAGAGCCCCCAGAGATAACCGTGGTGCCCCTTCCATCTTGGGCAACTCTTCCTGCCCACCTCTTTGGGAAGGCCAGCTTGAGGTGCCTGCTGTGGTATCTGGGTGAGACTGGTGGGAATGACTGTTTCCAGACTTCTCACGGGTGGAGACAACATAGAACCACACCTTGTATTTCCAGCATCCTTTACGTATATTTCACATATACAGTCATGTGCCTCAAATGGAGTTTTGGTTGATGACAGATTGCAAATGTGACCATAGTCTCCTAAGATTATAATGCAGCTGAAAAATTCCTCTCTCCTAGTGACCCTGGAGTGCCACATATTACTCGTGTCCGTGGTGATCCTCATGTGAACAAACACTACAGGTATGTATGGGATAGCCGGGTGTGGTGGTGCACACCTGCAATCCCAGTACTTGGGAGGCTGAGATAGGAGGATTGCAGGTTCAAGACCAACCTCAGCAACTTAATGAGGCCCTCTGCAACTTAGTGAGACCCTATTTTAAAATAAAAAATAAAATAGGGCTGGGGGTATGGCTCAGAGGTAGAACTTCTCTGGGTTCAATTCCTAGCACCACACACAAAAAAAGGTATGTACAATGCATAATACTTGATAATAAATTACTGTGTTATTGGTTTATATATTAACTACACTACACTTTTTATTGTTTGTTTAGAGTATACTCCTTCTTATAAAAAGAGTTTACTGTAACAGTATGCCATTTGAGCTGGAGGCAGCCTCATCCATCTTGTGTTTGCCTTGTCTCTTGACTGCATCAAAAGGCCTTATCCACTGATGGACCTTCGCCATCTAGGGTTGTGTAATGACACTGTGATGTTTGCACGACAATGAAATCGCCTAACATGTACTTCTCGGGGCATATCTCCATTGTTAAGCAATGCATGACTGTGTTTTTTTTAAATTCTGACTCGCCTGCAAATTAAAGAGTGGTGTGGTTGCTTATGCATTATTTATTTGCTGGCATGATCAACTCCACCTTGTCCTTCACCTATCAAATTGCAGCTATTTCACAAATGCTAAGAAAAATAATGGTTCTGATAGTGTCAGGGAGAAAGCTCTCCTAGAAGGCTGCTTTCTGCAAAATTCAAAGAGGTTATTCTCTTAAGATTGAATGTTTTGATCAGTGGCTTAGCAAGGCAGATTAGAGTGCAAAGAATAGGCACAATCTGATCTTTAAAATAGGTCAAAGAAGTCAACATAAAGAGGAATCAAGCTGAGAGTGGTGGTGCATGCCTGTAATCACAGTAAGCAGGAGGCTGAGACAGGAGGATCGAAGGTTCAAGGCCAGCCTCAGCAATTTAGTAAGACTGAGCAACCTAAGAGAGACTCTATTTCAAAACAACAACTATATATATGTGTGCATGTGTGTGTGTGGTACTAAGGATTGAACTCAGGGGCATTCTACCTCTGAACTACACTCCCAGCCTTATTTTATTTTTATTTTGAAACAGGGTCTCACTAAGTTGTGGAGGGCCTCACAAAGTTGCTGAGGTTGGCCCAAACCTTCGATCCTCCTGTCTCAGCCTCCCAAATTCTGAGATTACAGGTGTGTACCACCATGCCCATCTATGAAGTTAATTTAATAACGTATTTTATTTATATCTAAAATATTATCATTTTGAGCTGTGCGTGGTGGCGCACGCTTGTAATCCCAGCATTCAGGAGGCTGAGACCGGAGGATCCGGGTTCGCCGCCAGTCTCAGCTACCTAGTGAGGCACTCTGCAACTTAGTAAGACCCGGTTTCGAAATAAAGAATAAAAAATAGGGCTTAGGGGTATAGCTCGGAGGTAGAACGCCTGAGTTCAATCCCCAGTACCACAAAAAAAAAAAAAAAAATATCATTTTGAAATATAATCAATGTAAGCATGTTACTGATATATTTCACTTTTTTAGTGCTAGGTCTATGAAACCTTGCATATATTTTCTACTTATTGCACATTTCATTGTTGATGGGAATGAAAAATGACACAATCACTCTGAAAAACAATTCAGCCATTTCTTTTAAAACCAAACATGAAGCCAGACGTGGTGGTGCATGCCTGTAATCCCAGTACTTGGGAGGCTGAGACAGGAGGATTGCAGGTTCGAGTACAGCCTCAGCAATGTAGTGAGACTTTCATCAACCTAATGAGATCCTGTTTCCAAATAGAAAATAAAATAGGAGCCGGGCGTGGTGGCGCACGCTTGTAATCCCAGCATTCGGGAGGCTGAGACCGGAGGATCCAAGTTCGAGGCCAGCCTCAGCTACCTAGTGAGGCACTCCGCAACTTAGTGAGACTCGGTTTCAAAATAAAGAATAAAAAAAATAGGGCTGGGAGTATAGCTCAGAGGTAGAATGCCCCTGAGTTCAACCCCCAGTACCGCAAAAAAAAAAAAAAAAAAAAAAAAAAAAAAAAAAAAAAAAAGAAAATAAAATAGGGCTGGGGGTGTATCTCAGAGATAGAATGCCCCTGGGTTCAATCCCCAGTGCCACAGACACACAAAAACAAAGACGACAACAACAACAACAAAACATAAAACCACTATCTGACTCAGCAATCACAATTCCAAACATTTATCTTGGAGAAATGAAGTTTTATATTTGTACAAAAATCTGCATGTGAATGCTTATAGCAACTTCATTCATAATATCGGCAAACTAGAAACAACCAGATGTCTTTCAGCAGGTGACTGGTTAAACTGTGATACATTCATACCATGGAATAGTACTCAGTAGTAAAAAAGAACAAAGTACTGATACAGGCAATTACTTAGATGAATCTCCAGAGAATTATGCTGAGTGAAAAAAAGCAAATTTCCAAAGGCCACCCACTACATAACTCAATTTATATAATATTCTTAAAAATATGAATGAAATTATAGATATGGCAAACAGATTAGTGGTTAGTTACAGAGCTGGTGAGGGTAGTAGGGAAGGGAGGAATGTGGCTAGAGAAGGCCAACATAAAGCCAGGTGTGGGGGCGCACACCTATAATCCCAGTACTTGGCAGGCTGAGACAGGAGGATCGCAGTTGAGGACAGCCTTAGCAACTTCATGAGGTCCTGTTTCGACATAAAAAATAAAAAGGGTGGAGGATGGGTGTGGTGGCCCATGCTTGTAATCCCAGTATTAGGGAGGCTGAGACCGGAGCATCTGGGCTCGAGGCCAGCCTTGGTTACTTAGTGAGGCCTTCTGTAACTTAGTGAGACCCTGTTTCAAAAATAAAGAATAAAAAATAGGACTGGGTGTAGCTCAGAGGTAGAATGGCCCTGGATTCAATCCCCAGTACCGCAAAAAATAAATAAATAATAAAAATAAAAATAAAAAATAAAATGAGTAGGAATTTAGCCCAGAGGTAGAATGCCCTTGAGTTCAATTTCCAGTACAAAAAAAAGGCCAACAAGAGGATCTTTGTGGTGATAGTGTTCAATATCTTGACTGTTGATATCAACATATCAGTTTTGATATTGTACTATAGATGTTTGTACCATTGGTGGTAACCTAGGTAAAAGGTACAAGGGATTTCTCCATGTTTTTTTTTTTTTTTTTTTTTTTTTGCAGTACTGGGGATTGAATCCAGTACCTCCAAGCTATACCCCAGCCCCATTTTTTTTTTCTTTCTTTCTTTTTTTTTTGTGGTACTAGGGATTGAACTTAGGGGCGTTCTACCTCTGAGCTACACCCCCAGCCCTATTTTTTATTCTTTATTTTGAAACAGGGTCTCACTAAATTATGGAGGGCCTCACTAAGTAGCTGAGGCTGGCCTCGAACCTGGATTCTCCTGTTTCAGCCAGTTCTAAGGCTGGGATTACAAGCATGCGCCACCACACCCAGCTCCTATTTTTTATTCTTTATCTTGAAACAGGGTCTCATTAAGTTGCTGAGTGCCTCACTAGGTAGCTGAGGCTGGCCGAGAACCCGGGTCCTCCCGTCTCAGCCTCCCAAATGCTGGAATTACAAGCATGCGCCACCATGCCCGGCTCTGCATGTTATTTTTACAGTTGCATGTAAATCTATAATTTCAAAAGAAAAAAAGTGTGAGTTAAAAAATTATTGCTAGCAATGTCTGATGTACTTCCACACAGAAGTCTCGTGCAGATTAATAAGTTATCAGCCAAGTCACAAGTCACAGCCAGGATCCGTAGATGCAAGTTTACTGGTAGATAGAACTATCTTTTTCAGGTGGTCTTGATAGATTGAAAGTGCTCATGGTGCTGGATGTGGTGGCAATTGCTTGTAATCTCAGCGGCTCAGGAGGCTGAGGCAGAAGGATTGTGAGTTCTAAGGCCATCTAGGGCAACTTAGTGAGACTGTCTCAAAATAAAATAATTTTTTGTGCTGGGCTTGGTGTCACACGCTTGTAATCCCAGTACTTGGGAGGCTGAGACAGGAGGATTGCAGGTTTGTAGCCAGCCTCAGCTACTCAGTGAGGCACTCTGCAACTTAGTGAGGCCCTGTTTCAAAATAAAGAATAAAAAATAGGGCTGGGGGTATAGCTTGGAAGTAGAATGCCCCTGGGTTCAATTCCCAATACCAAAAAAATAAAATAATTTTTTAAAACAGTACTATGGAGCCAGGCATGGTGATGCATGCCTGTAATCCCAGTAAAGTGCTAGTGGTCCCCCAGAAGTAAATCCACGCCCTTTATCATGGGCAAAATTAAATCCAATGTATAGAAACTATCTCGAACAGGCATGGTAGCACATGCTTGTAATCCCAGTACTTGGGAGGCTGAGACAGGAGGATCCAGGTTCCAGGCCAGCCTCAGCTACTTAGTGAGGCCCTCTGCAACTTATTGAGACCCTGTTTCAAAATAAAGAATAAAAAATAGGGCTAGGGGTATAGCTTGGAGGTAGAATGGCCCTGAGTTCAATCCCCAGTACCGCAAAAAAAAAAAAAAAAAAAAAAAAAAAAAAAAGAATAAATGGGGCTTGGGGTGTAGCTCGGAGGTAGAATGCCCCTGGGTTCAATCCCCAGTAGTGGGGAAAAAAAAAACCAGAAAAGATAAAAGTTAGCCGGGCCTAGTGACACAAACTTGTAATCCCAGTACTTGGGAGGCTAAGACAGGGGGGTCGCAGGTTCTTGGACAGCCTCAGCTACTTAATGAGGCCCTTTGTGACTTAGTGAGACCCTGTTTCTACCTTGGAGGTAGAATGCCCCTGGATTCAATCCCTAGTACAAAAAAAAAAAAAAAAAAAAGAAAGAAGGAAGGAAGGAAGAAATTATCTGGAGAAAGTATACATCTATTGTCTCCCAAGCTGGACCCTCAACCGTGAGGCCCCAATGGAGACGATAACTGAACGTTGCTGGTTCAAACTTCTCTTTATTATACCTCTCTCTCTCTCTCTCTCTCTGGGATCAAGGACACTACCCAAGCAGTAACAGTTACAGTACAGCAACCGTCTCTCCAAATAGTGCCTTTCCAACAGACTCCCAATAACCCCTCTCTCCAGCAATCAACCATCCTCCAGCAATCAACCATCCACCAGCAACCCACCAACCACCAGCAACCAGCAACCAGCAACCGCCTGCCTTCTCTCCAAAAACCTCTCTCTCCTGCAGGAGGTGGAGGCTCTTAAAGCCGCACAGGGCCTGAGCCACGAGGTGCCTCACAGAGCTCTCACCTGGGCCGGCCGGGCGTGCTGGTGCATGCGCTCTGGCGTGGCGCAGCCCTAGGATGTTACCACCTGCAGCCACTTCTGGCACTCTGCCAGGCGCCATCTAGAGGCGGGGTCTTTCCAGCCGGGCTAAGACCCCAACATACATCCAGTTCTTCTAGTGTGTGTGTGTGCATGCATGCATGTGTGTGTTTTACCAGGGATTGAACTCAGGGGCATTCTACCTCCGAGCTATACCCCCAGCTCTATTTTTTATTCTTTATTTTGAAGCAGGGTCTCACTAAGTTGCAGAGTGCCTCACTAGGCAATTTAGGTTGGCCTCGAACCCGGATCCTCCGGTCTCAGCCTCCCAAATGCTGGGATTACAAGCGTGCGCCACCACGCTCGGCTGGCATTCTACTTTTGAGCTACATCTCCAGCCCTATTTCATTTTATATTTTGAAATAAGGTCTTGCTATATTGCTGAGGTTGGCCTTGAAACTGTGATCCACCTGTCTCTGCCTCCCAAGTACTGGGCACCAGCACACCTGGCAAAATCCAAATCTTTTTACAGCCCTGAAGCCAGACATTAACAGAATATTCCAAGTATGTGAAATATATGTGCATAGAAAGAATATATGCCTGTAAAAGTGTTGGTGGTATGTTACAGATACTTGTGGGTTTCAGCTCTCAGTTTCCACAGCTCTGCCTTCTGGTGGTGGTTGGTGCCTTCTGGAGAGCAGACTGAAGGCTATTTGTCAGGTACCATTACCTAGTGTCCTCTGTAATCCCTGCACCCGGAGGTGAGTGGTATTACTCCCGGAGCAGACATTGTGCCATCTGATGTTAAAGACATCTGCTTCAAGCGTTAATCTGAGATTCAATCCAAGGCATTTTAGACCCCCAATGGGAAAGCAAATAGCAGCCCAAGATGTCAAACCCAGATCTGTCTGGCTCTAAAATGCCAGTTCCTCCCAGCTACCTTTGCAGCTCTACCAAGACACCCGCTTGGGGCGGCTTGCACTAAATCCTGTGTGTGCTTGCCCATCTCAGCTGTCTCTTCCAAATGCTGAACTGCTCAGAGGAGACAGCAGTTCTTTCTCTGCCCTCCTGGTAGCTTGTGGGGCCAGGGAGTGACTGGAAGCAGGTATGGGAGGGACGGAGGGGCCCCTTTTAATTCATACTCAGCAGGCAGCTTTCTCGAGTCTGCTTTTCCCTTTAAAGCTGTCCTAATTGCTCATTTTAACTGGATTTTATTTTCCTTAGGGGGAAGTAGGGAGGAGAAAAGAGAAGTTGAAGGCACAATGAGATGTTTACCCAAGTATTCCTTCATCAAAGCCCTCTCCATGAGTATGCCCATTGAAAGTTCCAGGTGCACCTGGCAGGCCCTGAGCCTGACTCCTCCAAGGCTCGGGCAGAGGCCCAGAGCAGGCAGGAAGAGCCAGGAGCCGAACTCCAGCGCTGCAGTCGCTGGTTTTCCAGAAACTTTGTGTGTGTGTGTGTGTTTACTGGGATTGAGTCCAGGGGGATTCTACCTCTGAACTACACCCCCAGCCCTTTATTTTTTGAAACAAGGTCTCACTAAGTTGCGGAAGCTAGCCATGAACGTGAAATCCTCCTGTCTCAGCCCCCGCCCTCCCTCAAGTACTGGGATTATAGGCATGCGCCACCACGTCCAGCTGAAGCAACTCTTGATGGGCTCCTGGGTGGGGGCTGGGCACCAGATACATCAAACACTGATTAGCCACTTGGGACTTTGAGTCCCATCTCCCAGAGGGAGAGGAGCTGGAGTTTGGGTTAATAATCCATCATGCCTACTGGATGAAGCCTCCATTCAAATCTCTGAACTCGAGTTAGGGGAGCTTTCGGGTTGATAAATACATCCCCTGCTGGGAGGGTGGTGCACCCCAACTTCACAGGAACAGAAACTCCTGCCCTGAGGGCTCTTTTGGACCTTGCCCCTGTACCTTTCCTGTGACTTCTCATCTGTGGCCTGTGCCTACCCTTCATAGTAAGTTGGTACTAAGTGTTTTCCTGAGCTCTGTGAGTCATACTAGCAATTACTGAATCTGAGGGGGGCAAGGGATCCCCCACTTTGTAGCCAAGTTGGAAAGAAGTGTGAGTTACCTGGGGCCCCACTACCTGTGACTAGCATGTGAAGTGGGGGGCATGCTGTGGGATGGACCCTTCACCGAGAAGTACCGGCGACCCCAGGTTACTGCGTCAGGACTGAATCGGAGGACCCCTCGCTGGCGTCGGGAGAACTGGCGGTGTGAGATGAACCCCGACACGTTTTTCTGCCAGGTGTGTTGGGTGTAGTAGAGAAAAACACTGTTTCCTCTTTGAGCTCCCCGGGGATGCCAGTGTGCACAGAGGCTGGGACCATCCTCGCTGAGGTTCTGAGAGCTCTACTTCCGCCGTGCTCACTGTTCTGGGAACTCTGTTTTCTCAGGTGCGCATTCCGCCTTTTGTTGAGATTTTTGACTCTTTGATGGTGACCGCCCTTTTGAGAGGCAGCTGAGCTCACCTTCTGCCACCTGAGCTACACCTGTGCCCACGCCCTGGCTTCACCATGTTCTACATGGAGGTCAAGAGGTGAGTGCCTCAGTTTACCTTCGGCTTCCCAGCCTTTATGGAGAGACCCTTGCTTGTTTTCAAGAGCAGCTCTGTTGTCTCTCTCTCCTTTTTTTTTTTTTTTTGTGGTTTTG